>JAEIHY010017086.1:0-46020 GCA_018904565.1 Drosophila tsacasi | reverse complement strand
GTAGGGAAATTCCGTTTTGACCCATTTAGAGAGCCCCAATCGAGTCCAAATGTATGACCGACCCCCCACATACTTGTATTAATGGTCAGTGTCAAAACTCTAGTATATAAAGCCGAAGATACCAGTCTATCTAACCATACAGTCTTTGAATTTCACACGATCTTAAAAAACCGGAATAAAACATCATAATGTTAAAATTGTAGATTTCTGAATTCTATATATAATATTGTCTCTTAAATATAAGAACATTTCCTGAGGGTAGTCGTCAAAAAGTGGGAAATTTTTTTTAGCTAAGCGACGGTTATGAAACGACGGGTTTTTGTATGATCTTGTGGACCAGCTCATTCTTATTCCTTTCATATATTTGTATTTTTTTATGCTAGATGCTTTATTGTATATACATATATCAAATTTGGAGGTCTACCTGATGTTTGCTTGAGAACTCACACATTTTCCTCAAGCAATGCCCAGCAGCCTTGCGGCCTATATTTTTTCCACTGGCAACCCCTTGCTATTTAATTTAACCGTGAATCTTATTTAAAATTATTTAAAAAAGCATTTACAGAAACACGAATAAGCATTCAAAATTGCCTAGCGTGACCGATGCGAAACATAAATTTACATTTTATACCGAACCATATTTTAAAAATAAAATTATTGCCGCCGCCGAGGCTGAGGTTGAGGCTCAATCAAACGCGCTTACGTATTATGTTCGTACGCACACAAACACGGCGTAACAACAGATACAATCACAACAAATTTCACGCCAAACAATTACAACGCATTATAAGATTTTTGTTAACAGAACAGGAGGGATGGTCAAGCTATTTAACCCGCAGCCATAAATCTTTTCATACTCGCCCGTAACCACAGGCTTGCTCACAGTACCCACCCAGTGGGTTTGACATTTGCCTTGTAAATGCGTAATAATCAGGACATCCGACAAACAGAAAGTTACGCTTTAATACCATTAGCCGCGCTCTACGGTTAACAGTTGTTGTTACAATCATCCATTTAATGCCGAACATTGCCGAAACGGAAACCAATGAAAATAAACAGAAAACAGAGATTCAGTGAGAGCCAAAACATGCCCATACCCCAAATTAAAAATCAATTTTTTCCTTTTCGCTTTGCTGACAAAATTGCCATTTACAACATTCATTTTTGCAGCTGCAGCTGCCTCTGTTCAATCACAATATAATAGACTCCCAACCGCCGTTTTTTGTGGATTTATTGAAAGTCTCCTTTTATGCTCGCCAAAGACCATTATTAAAATGAATCAATAAGCTGATCGAACGTGTATTTTGGCTGGTTAAGTGCTCCTTGACCATCTTTTAAACAATTAAAAGAGTTAAATCCCCCAATGATTATTAATTTTAAGACAAAATTGAAATGAACTCAATCACACACAATCATTAGTCTTGAGAAGCCAAGAAAGAACCATAATAATAATAACAATTAAAAGTTCATTACTAATACAAATTGATGGATGGAACGAATCGATTCTTAGCTAAAGTCAATTTACTAATCTTTTGCTGTGTCTAAATAAGGAATTGAGAATTGATTTTATGTCTAATATTTGAAATTACCCACCAGGTTTTATCCGGTGCCAGAGACACTGGTCTACAATCAATATAATCTTTAGGCTTTGAATTTTGCGGAAAGTAGATAAATATGTTCAACAAATTAATTAAATTATAATTAAAATAAGACGGAGCATCTGAAATTTAGCATCAAAGTGGTGGCAAAAATTGTCCGACGCCGTTCTATCGAGATTTCAAAAATCTGGCTTATGACTGCGACAGACATGTTGGTTTGAGTCTTCTGGGTGTCCTGGCAGAGAGTTATTTATATGTATATAATACCAATAACAAAGTATTTTTATCTGCAGATTAATTTATAAAAGTCCTCAAAATATATCTTAAAGGTGATCGATAAGTTAAAAAGAAAACAAATATTAGACTTAGGTCACAAAATTATCAGTATAGAATGGGATATTTCTTCTAATAACAAATAAATATTTTCAATAACCAATTATATTATAGAATATTGAGGTGTCAAAATTGTTCGACGCCAATCTATCGAGTTTCAAAAAAAAATGATGTGTAGGTCGAACTGTGTATGGTTTATGGCATCGACGGAGATTGTTTATATTTGTTTTATTTTTTGTCTGTTTTCCCAGTAGCTCTTACACTCTTGTCCTGTGCTCAACGCTAATCATGTAAATATTACTACAAAAATACTTCAAGAGCTTGTTAACGAGTTTAGGTTATGAATTTATTTCCACAGAGTTTGCTTTTGCCAAACAAAAAAATCTGATTAATGGCGTTTTGCTCTCATCCTTCTAAACAAACACAACTTACTGTCGAATTATAACCTTTGCAATTTATTATTCATATTCATTCAGCAGTCTACTCCCAGGTACAAAAGAAGATATTTTCGCTTATTAATTTATTGACCATCTTTAAAAAGAAAAACAATAAATAAACATGAGAAACAATTTCGGGACGTTAGTTTGCTAACGCTAACGCTAAGGCAGCACCACCTGTCCGACAAAGCGGAACACAATGCCCGAAGAGTGAAGTAGTTTACATTAAATGAAACCCATAAATTAAAAAGGAAACTGCTGGGCTATGTGTCAGAACCGTAATTAGAGATATTGGCTTTAAATAATCGACCGGCACTCATTTGTTCACTTTTTACTCGCCGACAACGCAGCGGCACGCCTGTGTTTAAGATCGAACCACAGAAAAGGTGTTAGAAAAGGGCGATCGGCAAAAACGTGAAAAGGTAAAAAGGCGCAAACACAACAACAACTCGAATTCTCGATTCTCGTTTTCTCACATGTCCATATGTGTGGCTGGCCGTCCGAGTCGGAGTTGGAGTCAGAGTCGGACTCATCCCCTTTATTGTTTCATGGGATCAGATCAAGTTGTATGTGGTCCAAACGGAGCGAAATCGTATATTAGTGGACGAGTTTCCATGCTCTACGGCCTGCTGATCGGCATTACCAGTAATGGGCCGAGCTGCCAGCACCAACAGCCTGTGCCTCTGCCTGAGTCTCTGCCTGTGCAGGCTATTTAGGAGAATGCGTTCCATCATTAACATCAGACAGCTGTTAAATGATAGACAGAATTAGTATAAACACATTTAATTATATGGTCGGTGTTGTCAGGTGTTTTACACCTTATTAGATCGTGTTAACCTTTGATCTAACTTACTGATATGGAACGGCAGGCAAACCAAATACGACTCCCAAGAGTCGCCTTTGTTTTTGCCGGTAATTGGGAGACAATTAGGCAGTCATTTTAAATCATTAACAGCTTTTTTCGGCCTCTGACTGGAATAGGTTCATTTTCTACATTATAATATTATATTACATTTTATTAATTTAAAAAATCCGTTTTATCATAAAATAAAATACAAGATGTAGAGGTGTAGGATAAATAAAGTTTTGTAATTAAGTTGATTAAGAAAATATATGCTTTATGGGCTTGGACTTGCCTTCTGCTGCCTGGTACTCAATTGTATTGCTTTTTATTTATCAAAGTTATTAAACCCTTGCATCCGGTTATAAAAATCATCCATTCAGAAACACATTTACTTTTTGCAATCTTATTATATTTTCTTAGTGGCAATAAATATTTAGTTTATTAACAAAGCTATTATTTTTGAAGTGGATAAACATTAAAGAAACATCGATGCCTCTATGTTTTTTATAGTGTATAAAAAACAGCGTTGTTTTAGCTGACTTTCAAAGTTCATTATATAACTGTCTATTTATTTATTTTTAAATTAAAAAAATTATTAATATTTCTTTGTTAACCGGAAAACAGATATGTATGTATCTAGCGAATATTTGAGACCTTCTTAAGAGCATAAGATGATAAAAAGACAGCGATTGTTAAAAGTCATATATATTCTGATCCGCGAAAAATCTCCATTAATAAAGATCATTAAGAAAAAAAAATTTAACAAATATTGAAACATAGCTCTTTTTAATTTAAGAACATTTGTTTGTTTATTTTATCTTTTCAATTTACTGAAGACCATTCAGAAAATTAATTTGTTTCTAAAACATTTTAAAAATAGTTATCCTAGGAGCTATAAGATTACTATATACCTTTTTTTAAACCAACTTATAAGCTATGGTCTGTAGCAGGCTAGTGTCAATAAATTGAATGGATCTCTGAAACAATATTCATAAATATTTATAATCTTGAAAACAAAAAGAAATATATATTCTAAATCATCAATGAATGTTTACAAATCAAATTCTACTACTTAAATAATTCTTTTGAAAATCCTTGAAGGTATGGTGTAATAATTTTGTTAAGGTACATATTTGTATAACTTCGATTTTAAAAGTGTAATAGTTGTTTCAAATTCTTTAAATTTATAGTTTAATCAGCATTGCTTTACCGGAAACAATACTTTCAAGCAGGTTACCTTGTTAATTTTATACCCGCTTTTCGTCATCAAAATCTTGTCTTTTAAGCATTTTATTTATTTCCGAAAATAATCATAGTCATTGAAATGGTACCAATGCATTGGCAGTAAACTTTTTTAGTTTAATTGATTTCATATCGAGCGATTACAAAACAGGCTTCTGCCATATTTCCCAGGGAGACTGTCAGTATAATAAAACTTGGAAATTGAGTAATATTTCCACATTGATAATTTTCACACAGACAAGAAACAATAAAAATAAAGCTAACTTAAACGATAATTTAAATAATAATTTTATGAAAATATTTGGTCAAGTCTTTCTTATGCATGTAGGTATAAAATATAGTTGACCCATTTTAATAATATATATTTAAATAAAGCCTACCAGAACGTTTTTATTGAGGTATTAAATTGTATTAAGCCAGTTAAAATAATATAAATTATATATTTATTGGGACGAAAATAAATCGCTTATAGCTAAATTTTTCCTGTCTATTAGTCTGGAAACGTGTACACCAGAATTCCACAAGGATTTCCAAAATACATTCCCAAATAAACCATACCTGTCATATTTAATTTTTTTATAATATTTATATTCTATTTTTAATATTTGGTGAGTATTCAATATATATATTAATAGGACCGCGAGGTTGACCTAATGGCCTTCATTAAATATATACAGAATCTGTATATATTGTATTACAGATGCCGTCAGATGCTTAGCAGCTAGTAACTAAATACATATCATAGAAGACAGAGGCATGCAATTATTCTAATTCCATCCCAACATTCGGTTAAAAATTAAAAGGGTAACGTTTTAATTTTTTTCTGGTATGTAAAACATTTCTTTTATTTATTTAAATTGTCTCATTGATAGATTCTCAAGCATCAGGGTCCCTACTCGTCAATCCAGGATCATTCGAAAAAATAAGCTTCTTCTGAGAGGTGTTCATGTAGGGGCGATTAATCCATTCAGTATCAGCCGCCTTGATATTCTCCAGTGTCCCCAGCTTGATTTGATACAGTTTTAGGACAAACCTAGGCCCCACCTCGCTGAGCTCCAGTTCTTTGTTTTTATATTTGTACTGATGATGCCTAAATATGATCGAGTCATTGTGGTTCAAGAAAGACATAACTCTCTGGGAGTTCTCCTTCGGGACGGGAAACAAGTGCTTGAGGATCTTCACCGTTCTCAGGCCGATAGGCGTTTTGAAGTTATTAAAAATTAAGTGCGGCTTCTGCTCACTCATGTGGCCAATATCGGGAATGTCATGACGCATAATGACATCGGATATGTTGAAGAAGGCAGTTGGCCCGTAGGGAAGATGGCAAACCACAAGGCTGTCCGGAATGCCTCGGTGCTCGTGCACAATTAGGAAATCGGTTACATTATTGGCACGACAGGCATGCATTAGCGTTGGCAGCTGGTAGTTGCCTCTGTTCATCTGCTGGGCATTGGGAAAGATCAAACGCAGCTCCTTCATAAACATCTTCAATCTGGACGAGGGGTTGTGCGAGGTGGTCAGCATTATCTTGGGGTCCTCGCATCCAGCATAATGGTACTCATCATTGACAGTGCGGTCGTCGATACCTAAGATAAAGATGGTTCAGGATCCTTATTTGTTTTAGTACTGCCTAGTATCCTTACCTCCATCAGCATATTTCAGCGAGTTATAGACTGTCATGCTTTTCTTAACATTCTTAGAGCCGATTGTCTTGTTCTCATTTATGGCCTGAACAACAGTTTCCTGGATTTTCTGTTTCGCCTTTAAGCGCTCGGTGAGCGCTTTTGAATACAAGTATTCCCGGCGTTGTCTAGCTTGTTTACGCAGCATTTTTATTTGTTATTTATTTGACTCGCACGTGTAAGGTAGTTGTTGATAATATATCAAAATATCAATATATCGATATTTTTCTAAAGATGATATATTTATATCATTTTTGTTTACACAAATATCGAAATAGCGATATTTTTATTTGATATTTTTTTTGCCAAGACGAAAATTCAAAATAATAACAATAACGCTTTCATAGCAGTTTTTTTAATTTTCAACAACTCTAGTGTGAGGTTTAAGATAAATGAAAACAATTCCCCACTGATAGCCGCCAGATTCGATAAGTTATCGGTTATTTGTTATTTGAAAAGCGAAAACAAAATATGGTGCAAGCAAATATATACTAACTTTTTTGAGTTTATTATTAACACAAAATCTTTAAACCAACATATTATTAATTAATAAATATTATAACATATATTTTGATAAATATTGTTAAGGTATTTATCATATAGAATATTTGCATTTTTACAAGATAATACCTTCTACACATATTGTACTAATAAAAATAATATTGTGATTTAACTCATCTAAGAAGGTTTATTTAAAGAATATTATGTTAAAACGAAATAAATTATAAATACAATAAAATAAAAAATCATGAAATTCCGATATTCCAAATGCAGCTGCTCAATCGTTCCATTTCACAATAACATATTGCCGCTACCTTGACTAACATAAAAATATTTACGACTGCCGCTACTTGCTTTGCAATTTTGCATATTTTTAAATCTGTTGCACCCTGTCATCATGTAGTTTAAGTTAAATTTTAACGACCTAAGTGACTTACATACATTCCTTATAACTACGGAAGATTATGGCATCGGCGGCTTCAAGCACCAAAAACACAATCGATTTGCGGCTGAAATTATGCTTTTGCATACTCTTAAAATGGTAAATAAACGATAATATCTTTTATAATATGTTCCTAAATGACTTTATATTGCAGCAACATCTCCATATGTGTCTGCTCTGCTTAATTGCATTAGCGATACTTTCCTACTTCGTTCATCAGCGTCCTTCTTGGGTAACAGACTATAAGGGAGAGGCAGGTGGTCTTAGCGAAGCGTACGTATAACTAGACAAGTAAACCCATAGAAATGTGGCTATCAGGCCGGTTGTCAACGTTACGGTTAACAATCAATAAACCATTGTTAGAACCTTGTTGAAGCTACGAACTTGATAACTTGTACTAAGAAATGTTTTCTTATTCCTTAGACAAACATCGAAACCCCCTCTATATATCGTTGTCGTATGCTGCGGTCAAAGGGTCCAGGAGACTCTGGTCATGATCAAATCGGCCATTCTATTCAACTATGACGAGGAGTATTTAAAATTTTTAATTTTCACCGAGAACGGCCAGGGTGATGAGTTCACGGAAAAGCTGACAGACTGGCGCGACATCAAACCGTTCACATTTGACTTTGAGATCCTGCCTTTGAAGTTTCCTAGTCACAATGCGATCGAATGGAAGAATCTTTTCAAGCCATGTGCAGCTCAGCGTTTGTTTCTGCCAGTAAGTGCGAATTGGAAACATCAATACGAAGAGGTTTTTGCTAATTAAACTATTTGTTTCTTCAAGTCTCTGCTAACGAACGTGGACTCATTGCTATACGTTGACACGGATATTTTGTTTTTATCCCCTATATCGGATATATGGAGATTCTTCAAGAAGTTCAACGAAACTCAGATCTCAGCGCTGACGCCGGAGCACGAGAACGAGAACATTGGATGGTACAACCGCTTCGCACGACATCCGTTCTACGGCCGACTCGGTGTAAACTCCGGTGTTATGCTAATGAATCTCACGCGCATGAGGGAAATGAAATGGGAGCAACATATCTTGGCTATTCACAAGGAGTACAAACTGCGCATTATCTGGGGCGATCAAGACATCATAAACATACTGTTTTACTTCCATCCCGACAAGCTGTACATCATGCCGTGTGAGTACAACTACCGTCCAGACCACTGCATGTACATGAGTATTTGTAACATGTCCCACGCCGGCGTCAAGGTAATTCACGGCAATCGTGGCTATTTCCATTCCGACAGGCAACTACTTTTTAAATCCATTTACGAGTCCATGGAGAATTATCAGTTGGGGTCCAATGCCAACTCACAATTCCTAGTGCCGCTCCATGCAGCACTTAAAATACAATCCGTCAATGAGTCTAGCTGTGGAAAGATATCAAATGAAGTCCTGAAAGTGGCGAATACAGTTCTTAGCAATAGGTACAGGGAAGATTAGCTTGTATTGTAAATAGTTAATAGTTAATAGTATAGAGTATTATTAGAAATTGTAGAAATGCGATTTGCAACGAAATGTACTTAATAATAGGTATACGTTTTTATACAATAATAAAAACTGATGATTGTACAAAGATTTGTGAACATTTACATATTGGGGAGTCTAGGAGAGTTGAATATATTGATATATCGATCCTGTACCGATAATTGACGAACCCAATCCAAAGTATAGAGAAACCTTTGTAATAAATAAAACTTTAATATTTATTCTCGTTGCTTGGGGGACAAATAACAAAGACACACGTTAAAACGGACCTAGGCTAGAAGCAATAAATATTTGTTCGCGTGTATTTGCATACAACATTGACTAAGAACACAGGCAGGTATTTTCTAAATTTGATTTTATCCATGGAATAAATTTGCTCACTCGCGAGTAAACACCCGGATATCCTTCGCGACCACATCCAACGCCCCAGGAAACTATTCCGACGATAAAATATTTAACTCCATTGGATAACAACAGCGGACCGCCACTGTCGCCCTGGCATGAGTCCATGCTGGGTCTGCCCGCACATAACATCGATGAGGTAATTCGAGTGCTTTTGTATTTTTGATTTCTGCATTCTGTGATGGACATGATGGGCACCTTCACCTGGTTAACAATGGAGGGCAGTTCGCCGCCCTCGGAGGTGCGTCCCCAGCCCACGACCGTTCCAATGCGACCTAAAATAATTGTTTAAAAATGTTTAATGTATTAACATTGACCAAGCTTAAGGTTAAATGCTAAATTTTACCTGCTGGATCATAATTATACCGAGGAAGACACACTGGCTTTATAATTTTCGAAAATGATATAGGCTTCCGAAGTCTCAACAAGGCAATATCATTATTGTAAGTATCGGGATCGAAACTTTTATGTTTTATCACGGCTGTCACTGCCCGCTGGATGGCCTGAGACTCCGAGGTTATTTCTTGGTCGTGATCTCCAAATATAATTCGGATTTTGGATCTTTTTAGTTTTTTAACGCAATGAGCTGCAGATAGAACGTAATCCTTGGTCAACAATGATCCGCCACAGTGAAATTTTCCATCGTAAACAATTCGCGCCATCCAGGGGTATTGATTTACTCCGGTAGGCTTTCCACCAACAATTCTGTTTTCTTCATTTGAAAAGCCGCAATCTGTAGAAATATGTTTAAGGAAAAATAAATTGTAGTAAATTAACTCGAAGCTGGCTGATTATAATTACCGCAATCACAATTTTTGAGGCTGGAATTCTCTGTGTACTCAACCTCGTCTTCTGCTTCCGAAAGTCCGAAGGCATTCGATACTCCCGAACTGATGCGAAAAATGGTATCAAATAGAAATTTACTGGTTCTCTTGCTGTGGCCCTTATGTATGGTGTTCACGAGTGCAGATTCATTGAAGGCCTTTGAATTTTCCAAGCACACGAGACTGGAATAATTCATCGTCAACGTGCACAATAATAATATATATTTTAAATTCATTTTTCACACGAATCAGATATCATCGTAACAATGGGTTTGCTTTGTATTTTTTTATAGGGCGAACTTCATGCATAAATTAACAAAATCAATACATTTTCTATATACAAACTATATAAAGATTTGAAACTAAAGGAAAAAGTAGAACAGCCTAAATAAATAATAAAAATTTCTGTAAATACTGCCTAGAATAAATAAAAGTGTGTAACTAATTAATGTAACATAAAATATGTACTAATTTTGATCATGTAATGTAGCGTACGAATCGCTTTTCGTTGATACAAAACGTGGGAATTGTCCACTAGTGTGGCCACATATGCAATTGGTCAGTTTCAGCCAGCTCGGCTTAGGAGTATCAGCTGTTTATCTTATATTTAATAAAAATATTTATTTTTTGTTGAAATTAACATGGAAATAAATTATTTTACACTGAATTTTTACAGGAATTATGATTAATATTTAATATTAAAAACCATATACCACTTGCAGTGGCCTAAAATTCTCAACCAATTATAGCCGTTACCCCCGGTCAGTCTCGAAACGAGCACTGATGAAGGGACAAGAAAATTATTCCAATTATTCAAGTTTTCTTGGTTTTGAACAATAACATTTAATAGTATATATTTCATTAGTGTAAGTTCTTAGTTCGCCAGTCGTACAAGTCGTCTACACTGCATTCATCCTCGCTGGAACTCAATTCTTGATCTTTTTCTACCTTAACATTAACCTTACGCTTTTTATTTAAAAGCAACGTTTTCTGATCATTGATCTTAATGACTCTCTTCCAGTTATCAATTTGTTCGTCTATTTCCTTGATATGTCGCTTGATATTGATATCCTCTTGCTCGTCAGCTACGATAACGCTGGATTCTGTGTCTGCCTTCTTGATCTCCTGCTGGAAACGCTGCCACTCCTCGTCCTGGAGTCGAGCAGCTTCGGTTTTATTTGTCTTGTCCTCATCAAAAAACTTCTCGGGCAATTTTTCGGCTACAGATTCGGTTGGGGCAGGCTTATTGCTACTTGGCGTTGCCTGTGGTGGCGCCTTCTCTGGTGTGAGCTGAGGATTCTTTTCTTGGTTACCTGTCAGATTAGGATCTGATTGCGTGGCAGACTTGGCGACAGGATGCGGAGTCTTAAAAGATGCAGCAGATGAATCCTTGGCACTGGTGGCCACCGATTTTTCAATCTTATTGTGCTTGGCCTGTTCCACATTTAGTTTGTGCTGCTTGGAGTTGATGTGCACCTTCCAAACGCTCGGCTTTATGGGTATCCTGCAAATGATACAAGTCAAGGTCCCTGAGGAGTCATACGTATTTATTTAGTTAAGGAAACCCAGCGGGTTAAGATTTTATGAGTAGTTCATGTCGCCCTAAAAGGTAAACAAACGAAATAGTAAACACTGTTATTTATGGGAGGATGTTAAATATTTAAACACACTATAAGTTCTAAATAGAACGTGTAGCTCCTGGGTAAAGCAAATATTAATCATATTTATTTAATTCTAATTTAACAACACAAAATGTGTTTGTTAAAAAAATTGTAAACGCCGGCTGAAAACGGTTATAATGACAAGAGAAAATTCCGATTTGTAAAGGATATTTTGCTAAGGGTGAATCCACAGTGACGGCAGGCTTTTTGGAAACACTCAGTTTCTTTGACGCTCGCTTAATATTTCCATTATTCATGTTGATTCAATATTAATTGTTTAATTCGGCCAGTATTTGGGCTTGGAACCAGTTCACTGAACTAGTTGATGTTGTGAATACGTGTTCCATTCCACGCTAGCGATGAGCTGTTACAATCCCGACCGACTATTTCAAAATGGGGCTACGGCTGGAATTGAAATAAAATGAAAAAAAAAAATAAGCCTGTGGAAAAAATAAAACCAATTTATAAACACATACATTTAAGAATTAAATACCTACAGGAAATTAAATTACAAATTCACAGGTTCGTGAACGTCTTCGTTATTTCGCCGCATGCAATCGATGATTTCGCAAACATCGATATATCGATGTTCCTCCACCTCTATAGCCGGCAATTTTTTTTAGACTACGTGTCTAAAAAAAAGAATTTTTCGGTTCGGTTTTAATTTTCACATTACCTGGCTGGAATAGGGACATGAATCGGACGCCAAAGATGCTAAACAGCAAGGTGGCTGGCTACAGCAGCCTGATAACGTTCGCGATCCTGCTGATTGCCTGGCTGGCCGGATTTTCCTCTCGCCTGTTCGCCGTAATCCGTTTTGAGTCTATTATCCATGAGTTTGATCCGTGGTTCAACTACCGGGCCACTGCCTATATGGTGGAGCACGGCTGGTACAAGTTTCTCAACTGGTTCGACGAACGCGCCTGGTACCCGCTGGGCCGCATCGTCGGAGGAACCGTGTACCCGGGCCTGATGATCACCTCGGGCGGCATCCACTGGCTGCTGCAAATACTCAACATCCCGGTGCACATCCGCGACATCTGCGTGTTCCTCGCCCCGGTGTTCAGCGGCCTCACTTCCATCTCCACGTATCTGCTGACCAAGGAGCTGTGGTCCTCGGGCGCTGGTCTATTCGCCGCCAGCTTCATCGCCATCGTGCCCGGCTACATCAGTCGCTCGGTGGCCGGATCGTACGACAACGAGGGCATTGCCATATTCGCCCTTCAGTTCACCTACTTCCTGTGGGTGCGCTCCGTGAAGACCGGCTCGGTTTTCTGGTCGGCCGGAGCTGCTCTGTCGTACTTCTACATGGTCTCCGCCTGGGGTGGCTACGTGTTTATCATTAACCTGATACCGCTGCATGTCTTCGTGCTGCTTATCATGGGCAGATACTCGCCGCGCCTGCTGACCAGCTACAGTACCTTCTACATCCTGGGACTGCTGTTCTCCATGCAGATCCCCTTCGTGGGATTCCAGCCGATTCGCACCAGCGAGCACATGGCTGCTTTGGGCGTGTTCGTGCTCCTGATGGCCGTGGCCACGTTGCGTCACTTGCAGTCGGTGCTGTCGCGTCACGAGTTCCGGAAGCTGTTCATCGTCGGTGGACTGCTGGTGGGCGTGGGCGTCTTTGTGGCCGTCGTGGTGCTCACGATGCTGGGCGTCGTGGCCCCGTGGAGCGGACGCTTC
Source organism: Drosophila tsacasi (assembly GCA_018904565.1). NCBI lineage: Eukaryota > Metazoa > Arthropoda > Insecta > Diptera > Drosophilidae > Drosophila > Drosophila tsacasi. Next base: position 32,867 of record JAEIHY010017086.1, on the reverse strand, counting down.
TACTCGCTTTGGGACACTGGCTATGCGAAGATCCACATTCCGATCATTGCCTCCGTGTCGGAGCATCAGCCCACCACCTGGTTCTCGTTCTTCTTCGATCTGCACATACTCGTGTGCGCCTTCCCCGTCGGCGTCTGGTACTGCATCAAGCAAATCAACGACGAGCGCGTGTTCGTGGTGCTGTACGCAATCAGTGCGGTCTACTTTGCCGGAGTAATGGTGCGTTTGATGCTGACCCTCACGCCCGTTGTGTGTATGTTGGCTGGCGTGGCTTTCTCTGGCCTGTTGGAGGTTTTCCTTCAGGAGGATTCGTCGAAGAGAATTACCACCGCCATACACACAGCCACCGAAGTGGATGAGTCAGAAGATTCAATCGAGAAGAAAACTTTGTACGACAAGGTGAGTGACACAGAGCCCAAGTACTTTATCAGTGTACTCAAAATGTCGACTTGCAGGCTGGAAAACTGAAGCACCGAACCAAACATGATGCCCAGCAGGACACTGGCATCAGCTCGAACTTGAAGAGCATTGTTATCTTGGCCGTTCTCATGCTGTTGATGATGTTCGCTGTCCACTGCACGTGGGTGACCAGCAATGCCTACTCCAGTCCCTCCATAGTCCTGGCTTTCCACAACAGCCAAGATGGGTACGATTTTTTGAATTTACAATTTGTCAACCTTTAAGCATGACCTCTTACCTTTCCAATTGCAGTTCACGCAACATACTGGACGATTTCAGGGAGGCCTACTACTGGCTATCCCAGAACACCGCCGACGATGCCCGCGTTATGTCCTGGTGGGATTATGGCTATCAGATAGCAGGCATGGCGAACAGAACAACGTTGGTGGACAACAATACGTGGAATAACAGTCACATAGCCCTGGTGGGCAAGGCAATGTCTTCGACCGAGGAGAAATCCTACGAAATCATGACCTCCCTGGACGTGGACTATGTTTTGGTGATCTTTGGCGGTGTCATCGGCTACTCGGGCGATGACATCAACAAGTTCCTGTGGATGGTGCGCATCGCCGAGGGCGAGCATCCCAAGGATATCAAGGAGAGCGACTACTTCACCGACCGCGGCGAATTCCGTGTGGATGCGGAGGGTGCTCCAGCTTTGTTGAACTGCCTTATGTACAAATTAAGCTACTACAGATTCGGGGAACTCAAATTGGACTACAGGTGAGTCGGAAAATAATAATACATTTTTTTTACTAAAAACCTGATTTCAGAGGACCATCTGGCTATGATCGCACCCGCAACGCTGTGATTGGAAACAAGGACTTCGATTTAACCTATCTGGAAGAAGCCTATACCACAGAGCACTGGCTGGTGCGTATCTACAGGGTTAAGAAGCCGCATGAGTTCAACAGACCATCTCTGAAAGCCAAGGAGAGGACGATTCCACCAGCCAACTTGATCTCCAGAAAGGTATAGTAGAAAAAACGTGCGCTTTCTTCAAATATTAATGAAACATCTTTCATTACCAGAACTCGAAACGTCGCAAGGGCTACATACGAAACCGACCGGTTGTTGTTAAGGGAAAGCGGACCTTGAAATAAACAAGAATATTTGTATTATCTTTCACCCATATATAAAAACATGGTTAAAACACCTTAACACATGGCACAACGTTTGGTGAAAGTGTATCCCCCAAAGCATCCTCATGTTGAGGGCTTTAACGGCCGCCCCTAAATTAGATCTGATCCCTTTCCAGACACGTTCGACACTTCTTTTACCGGGTTGCATTCCTGACTTAATCCGAAGCCGTTACCTTTTATTTAATTGTTTCGCGGCGGCTCCTCCACCATTCATTGTCTTAAGCTAGCAATTCAATAAAGCAAGAGTGTACATTTTTAAACCTAAATAGGTGGTGTACCTTGGATTACTCTTGGGAGGACATCGAAGAATAATATTTAAGTAGCTTTTTCATTTATTTTTGACTTAAAAAAATCAAGAACTACAATCTAATTATCATTGCGTCGCCGCCGGTGCAGTTTTCGATCCAAGTCTCTGGATTTTTGCTTCTTGGCAGGAGCATAAGATGAATTATAAGAATTCTCGGGCTCATTTAGTTCATTGGAACCACCACCGCCGCCGCCAGCAGACTTTGGCAAGATGGGCAAATTGTTGGAGTCAAAATTAAACTCGTCGTTGGAGTTGGCCAGCTGCCGGCGGAAGACGGCTGCACTGTGGGTCACTCGGGCCTTAGGGTGGGATGGTGGCAGCCACGAGACTTTTTGTGTTGTAGAATTGTAGAAATAATGCGCCTTGCAGCCCTTATCGTACATGTCCTTCCAGCCAGCCTCCAGGGGATACTTTCGCAGTAACCTCTTGTAGCGCTTGAGATACTCTTGACTCGGCTGCGAGGAATGCGGCATGCTGTTGAATTTGTTGACGCAGTACAGCGAGCACTTGTGCCAGATGTTGTACTTGTTGGGGCAAAGCTTGTAGCCGTGGTGCGACTCGTTTACGCCGATCCTTTCCTTTATGCGGTGCGACCAGAACTGCTCCTCGACGCTCTTGCGCTTGGGCTCCGGCTCCTCCTTATATGGTGTGTACGGGGCGCCCTTATCATCGTCGTCATAGTTTTCGGCTATGATTTCTTCTATAGCCTCTGATATCGGTGTTGTACCTGGAAAGAAATATTGTTATTTATCGCTTAATTTTCATGTCCGTAGAATATTTATCCAATAGTTTTGAGGCACGTTTCTAAAACAAATCTACATAAATATTCACATAAACTTACCTGATTGTTTCGTTACCAGTCCTCTCTTCTTTAAGCGCTGCAAAAGTGCTGCCGGTAAGCTCATTTTAATTAATTTTTCCGCAAATGTTTACGTTTCTCCCAAAATATTATTACATCTATATGACCACGGCTATAGTTTTCCAAAAATACCTATTTTCATTGAATTCGAAGAAGTAGTATTTTTCCTTGACTATCGTGGTATTTGCGTTCGAGATTACCTGGTCACACATAACATTTTCAGCTCAGTATTCTCGAATAAAACAGGTTAATTTATATCTGAATATTCTCAAGATTCACAACATGGCTGATAATGCAGAACCACTGACTTTGTCCCGGGGTAAGGATTATAATTTAGTTGATACGCTGCAGCGAGCTCGTCGAGTAAACTTTTAAACCCACTTTTAGATGTCAAAAGATCGATAGAGCTCTTGGAAAAACTGCAGGCCAGTGGCGACTTCCCCACCACAAAACTGGCTGCCCTGCAGAAGGTGCTCAACTCCGACTTCATGACGTCCGTTCGGGAGGTGTACGAACATGTCTATGAGACGGTGGACATCCAGGGATCCCATGACGTCCGGGCGTCTGCCACAGCCAAGGCCACAGTGGCTGCCTTTGCAGCCAGCGAGGGTCACGCACATCCCCGAGTGGTGGAGCTGCCCAAAACGGAGGAGGGTAAGAAGTAGTCACTTACGAATTGGGCCTTTAGTTCTCCTGAGTCTAACGCAACTAAAAACGATGAATAGAGCTAGTTTAGATATTTGGACACGCCCCAAAAAATGTTTGGATTTAAATCTTTCTGTGGATTTACATTTGTACTTGTTATTTTTTCTTTCAGGCTTGGGTTTCAACGTAATGGGGGGCAAGGAACAAAATTCGCCCATCTATATATCCCGTATAATACCCGGAGGAGTTGCAGATAGGCATGGAGGCCTCAAGAGAGGAGATCAGCTGCTGTCTGTCAACGGAGTGGTAAGCCTGGGTTCAACTCAACTCAACCAATATCGAGGAAAAGTTCGATACGATTTAATCGGAATTTTAAAAATCTAAAACCTTGATTGTAATGTTAAATATAGAGAAAGCTAAGTTTAATTATATATTGTTTTAAATTTCAGTCCGTTGAAGGCGAAAATCACGAAAAGGCTGTAGAACTCCTGAAGCAGGCCATTGGGTCCGTGAAGCTGGTGGTTCGCTATACACCCAAGGTTCTTGAAGAGATGGAAATGCGCTTCGATAAGCAGCGCAATACCCGTCGCCGCCAATAAAGTGCACACCATCGGCCAGAACTAAAGCCATAGAAGTTTCTGCCATTAGATTATAATGTGTTAATCACTTGTGCTTAAAATCAAACCCTATAATAATTTATTTTAATGAACAAATCAATTTTTAATATTATTTATTACAAAAACAATTCAAAAAGATGACTATCCAATCGTAAAAAGTGAGTGTTATGTATTTATACCTAAAATGCCATGTTGGTTTCTGTTCCAATAAAAAGTACATGAACAAACTATTTATTTAGAAGTTATATTTTTAGATATTCCGTTCCAGCACCTGGAAAAATCCACTAAACACACGTCAAAAACTCAAAGCTTTTTAATTTAATCGATTTAAAAATATAAAAATATATTTTTATTGCTTTCAGTTTACAAGAATATATTTTAAAAAATATTCCCTTAAGAAAAGGATCTGTTCTTTAGCTTTTTCAGGAATTCCTTAGCCTGTTTATCACCTAGTCTGTATTCCAGGGCTCGCAGGGATTCGGAGTCTTTAAAAAGAAATCAATATATAAATTTAGTTTGCAAGTTTTTAAACCAAAAGCGGTTACCTGTGTACTCTGGCCTGGATAAATTCATCATTATTTGCTCGCCTTGCAGTGCATCGAGATCGGCGAATGAAACATAGCATTCTGCTATATATTGACTGGACATTCCGAACAGATCTTTATCCTTGATACTAAATACTATCAGGCTGTTCTTGGCATTACGCTGATGCTCACTCAATTTTCTGTGCAAGATTGAAACTACAGTCTTTGGTTCGTTTAAATAAAAAGTTACTACTTACAAACGGAACTCTTGGTCGTAGAGGGGAAAACAGTTCTTGTTGTGAACGTTGGTTTTCACTGGCGTTAAATCGTTGAAGCGACTTGTGGGCATGAAACTGGCCTTCACAAATGAATCCACCAGCCCGTTTGAGTCCATGGAGAGCAGATTGCGTGCATTTAAAATAGTTAACTGGGAACAATCAAGAACTTGTAGAACTTTCTTCATAATTAGTAAATACCTTCACACTCACCACTATACCGGAATCAGTTAACTGAGCCATCACCGTGAGCTGACCAAAGGGAGACGAGTCCTGACTTTTTTGGTTCTCCAAGCGCTCCATATAATACTGATGAATAAGATCTGCTGTTTCCATGGAATAAAGCTCCAGTCTACTCTGAATGTTGCACAGAATCTTTACATCCGAGGTTGCAATGTTGCCCATTTTAAAGCAATCAATCATGGTCTGCAGCGTGTTGTTCAAATTCTGAAAGAACGCCGGTGGTCTTCGTTTCTAAAATAAGAAAAATATGTGAAATTTTTTAGCTACTAGGTGGGATAAATTAGATAAGTGGACCTACATCAAGATTTGATTGTATAAGGTCGTACATTATGATGGATAACTCTGACCAGATGGCGTCCAGTATCCTGCCAAAGTTAACTTCGTTGAGGGAATCGTATAGCGTCGTTAGAGAACCCTCCAAATACATCATCAGCTGTTCCATAGAGTTGGAGTCCTTGGCGAGGACTTCCGCACCCTCGGCCAGGTAACGTTTAATCGGTGGTGCCATTTTGCGGGCCACAATCTCAATGAGCTCAACGATCTGATTGCGTTCGGTGTCCAGTGCGTTTTCGATGACAGTTTTGATGGTCGTGGCGCATCGTTCAGCCTCCAAATTTGTTCGATATTCTCCCAATCTCTTAATGATGTCATCGATGTTGAGTTCCTAGAGTAAAATTATAAATATATATTTCTCGATATTTCAGCCTCGAATAAATAAATCCTTAGTAAGACCTACCTTTATGAAAGAAGGCAAGCTCTGGCGTATATAGTCCATATTATTAATGGCTATGCACCATTCTTCCGACAAAACTAAGATAAATAAATAATAAATCATAAATAATATATTTTATATACAAATGAATTCCTTTGATTTACTTACCGAAATTCTTGTTGCTATCGCCTAAATGAATATTTTCGACCCGGCGGGACATTTGTTGAGCATAAAATATGCAACACCTACACAGATCCTGCAAATAGGATTTATATAAAGTTAACAAGCACATTATTTCAGCAATTATTCTCCAATTACATTGACAATCTTGGCTACAAATATGTAGGATCCCTCGACTTCTGGCCAGTCGAGTTGTTGCCAGAAGATCTTAATTTGGTAGAATATGGAAAGGGTATCCACAGCCGAAGAACTGTATTTCACGGTCTCGTCGACAGCTTTTAGCTGATCCAAGTCAATCGCTTTTTGAATGCGATTTAAAGCCTTTATTATGGAAATATCCAGCCAGTGAGTGACTCCTCTCTCGAACCAGGGGTAGAAGCTGGCTAACTCCAAGGTTTCCGAGCACATCGATTCACCTAAGAGATAAGCAAAGCAATAATATAACCAAGAAAGGGAAGAGTTTTGCTTAGATTTTACCCAGTTGGACGTATCGTTTGAGTATTAAGTAGACTTCAAATAGCGTCGTTCCCATATTCACATTCTCGATGTTGGGCAGATATTCAAACTGATCGTCCGGCACATCTAATCTCTTAATGTTATTGCACACTTCTATGATAATTGATTTACAAATCTCGGCCAGTTTTGAGTCATAAAATATGTAGAGTATTGCGGAATAGTTGAGTTGAATTTTGCTGAAAAGATTGAGGTAAATAAATTATATTTGCAATGCAATTAAAAAGTTAAAGAGTGGAGCTTACTGGTAAAACATTTTGTCATAGTACTCCATGCCCCGCTGAAGGTCAGACCGCACCATTTGTATGAGCTTTATAATGTACTGCAGCTTTTCGTCGTCCGTTTCGTGGTTCTTGGACTGCCTGCTGCCCTCGACTATATGCTCCAGCCACTCTTTTGTTCCAGTATTTATAGCGTCCACAATGGCAGTGTCTATATTGCACGTTTCTTCGGTGTCGTTCAGCCAGCCGTACACCGACTTAGGAAATATGTCTATATTCTCCGGCACCTCGAACTCCTTGATTTTCTTCAGAATATCGAGGACTTCGTTGAGGGCCCTTATTATGTTCTTCTCACTCGTGTTGCGAGACCTTAATTTCCGCAGCACGGCAAAGCAGGAGGGCAGGAGTCGCCTTACTCCGTCCCAGAATGTTTTCACATCCTCGGAATCATTCTGCAGGCCATTGATCACCGGCACCAGCACGTCCAGAATCGAATTGAATAGCGTAAAGTTAAGCTTATGCGTTTCGTGGATGGTGCTGTAGGCGTGCCACTGACTAAGGGCGCAATCGAACGGCGTCAGTCCACTCTGAGCAGCATGCTGAGAGCGAATGAGCTCGGCGTTTGGACTGAACTTGCCGCTCCACCAGTAGTTGGCCACCTGCGACGTTTCCAGCTCGTACATCAGCAGGAGTTTCAGCAGATTCTTGTGCTCCTGCACTGCTACGCTCTTGTTCTTCTCCGCGCTCAGTGCCAGGTTCACGAGCAGGGATCCTCGACTCCGGCCCTTGCTGCCCTTTTCCAGATTATACCAGACTGTCAGTCCCGAAACGGGTATGCTCTAAAAAAAGAACATTTTATTACTTTTATGGATAGTAAAATAATAATTACGGTATGGTACCTTTAGTGTGATTGCAGCTCTGCCTATTAACTCGTTATCATGCTTTCCCGAAGAAGCTGTCACGGCTATTTCTTTCATCAACTTGCTGAGTCCCTTAACGCCCTTGACATCCAGAATTTTGTTGACCTTTTCCTTAACAGTTTCGGCAGCATCAAAGTCCCTGAAAAAAGGTAATTAATTATATTGTATTTATATATTTTTAAAGTTTAGTGAACAATAAGATAGATTTACATGCTAGTTTGAACTTAAAAACTATGTTCCTTACTTTATTTTACAAATCAAGGCTACACAATTTTCAAAATTATAAGAAAAAATTTAATTTTTCAGATGCCATACCTTCACTTGGTTTGGTTCAGACCATAAACCTATTATTCCTCGTTATGTGATTTTATAAAACTAGATATCTTGACTTGAATAAGTGCATTGTTAAGGGATCTTTTTCAAATCAAATACAAACTTACCAGACTTCAACAATAAGGACTTCATCCCGAGCATTTTCGGCAATAGGCCTGGAAATATAGAATTTTTGATTTTAGTTAGCACTTACTTAGCATCCCTTTAAAAACCCAAACGTACAGTGAAAAGTGCTCCTCCCAGATAGGATTCAATGTGGCAGGCTTAACCGATGAGTTATAACGATGCGAGCCATTCGATTCCAGGTAAAGCGTCACGAAGGGATCTGAGAGGCCATTGGAGTCCTTGGACAACAAATTCTCGGCCTTGATTATCTCCACATTTAATCGAACATTGGGTGGTTCCTTGAGCCTGGCTGCCTCGCTGATTTCCAAATGCGTGGCATTTGGAATTTTGAATGCATCTTGGACGAAGTCAACCAGACTGCCGGTGCACTCATCGTTGTTTTCACAGCCAATATTGTTGTAAATTTCAAATAATATCTCCTCATACAAGTCTGTAACCTGAAAGAAAAGTTGGAGTGAAGAAATTAGCTTAAGACAAGCCGGAAAATAAGTTTCTGTGAGAAAAGCCACATTTCCCCGCTATTTTAATTTGAATCGATTAAAAATAGAATTCAATTAAAATCTAAAGGTCAACGCTAAAGCAAATATCAGCAAATTCCAGTAATCGGAAATGTTTGCAAAAACTGAAATACGTCATCAGGAAAATGCGGAAAACCAGACACAGCTGATGTCATGCTGGACTCTGAAGCATAATTGTTTAGGAAATCTAGAAAACATAAATATTGACTCAGCAAAAATCGCAAAATCAATCTCCCCAAAATAAATGTACTCTTTAAAAGAAAAGCACACAAGATGGTTCTGTGAACTAGTCCATAAATTATGTTTTCTTCAATTCCAATTGCTGACAATCCTCAAACTCAAAATGTTCTGGCATTTGCCAAAAACCAATCTGTGTGTATATAAAATTCAGAAATATTAACTCAAATGACTCAACAACAATCTCATATCAATGAACTTATACAATCGGTTCGCTTTGTTTACCTAGGCACTGAAAACACATAATATTAAAAAAGAAAAAACTTTCAGAGAGCCTGCGCCGGATGTTCAATATGGAACAGAACACACCTGGCACCTGACTACACCAAGGGAGATCTACTTACGGTCATCGAATGGCAAACCTCCTTCGCATGGGAGTCGAGTAAATGCTTGTGGACACCCCGAAAATGCCGACTGGAGATGCTCCCATTTCGGTTCAATATGCGTCGCTGTATTGGCTCCTTCAGCGACTGCATCGAGGATGCCTTTATCGGCAGTCGGTTCTCCTCGCATCCGGTCCGGGAGCGGGATCGATTGAGGCTATTGGTTTTCGAACTATGGTTAGACGGGTTTTGGGAACCGAACTTGCTTAGAACACGTGGTAACGACAGGTAGCTCATGATCAACGGTTGCAACTAACTGAATGTGTGTGAGTTCTTAATAATGGCTGGAGAAACTTTTGGCACAAAACAATCCGGAATGGACGTGGACGACGCACATATCTGAGAACGCGAAGAGAACGGATAATCACGGACGCTGTATCGATCTAGAAGGAGGCACTCCGTCGTCCACTCCCAACCGCTTGAGCAAAGAGTCTGTATCTAAGTACTTTACGGTCAGCGTCCGGTCTCGAAAATCTTGGCGATATCCGAAATATCTTGACGTTGACCATGAGATAAAAAGTGTATGCTGCTCTCAATTCGATTTAAATAGTCGAGTGTATTCGTGCATATGTACACGGCGGTTGGGCAGTGTCTGTGAGCAATATTAAGGCGATCTTAAGAGAAAATGTTTTATTTTTGGACACCCGAAAGGAAAAAGCTCAAGGTGGTAATGAAAAATACATTTTCTAAAGTACATTAAGCTTTTCTCCCCATTCAATTGGCCAGCCCGAGCGAATGTTTGCCTTTTCCGCAGCCATTGCTTGTTTATGCTGTCAGTATACATTATTGAGTCTGTTTACACGGTCCGCGGGAATAGCCTATAGTTATAGGCTGCTGGCAAATTCATTTGTTTATTGCTCGACCGTCTCTATGGGCACCACTTAATTTGTTCAACGGCTCAATTATAAGCAGATACACCTTCCCAGACGGCAAACATGCGAACAGCAAAATGTTGGTATAAGATAAAACATTGCACGACAACGGGCATTGGAATCGCTTGGGATCGTTATGCTCCGCTGCAAGCTAGAGAACTGACCTATTGCGGGATTTCCTAAGCATGGGGGAGGTCTCGCAATGGCCCACAATGTGACCATGCTTAGAGGTTACCATATCCATACCCAACTTAACAACCCTTGGAAATGTCCAGGTAACTATAGTAACTAAATCGCTGAATGACCGAGAATGCATTTATGTATTCTTTTTCTTTTAACGAAACCTGGTTAGTAACTATTGGAGTTAGGAGTCTTAATTTTTCTGCAACATTTAAAAAAGTTTACGTAAGGCCATTAAATTACGACACATTAAAAAAAAGAACAGTCTATCCTTTCAATTTCCCAAAATGTTTAATATCAACCATAGTCCCAGTTCGTTAAATATAGCTATTCGACTCTGAATTTTACACTCTATTAACTATTAAATACCCCTTGACTCACACGATAAATTACAAACTAAATAATGTATATTCCAAAAGAATACCTACATTCATTACAGGAGCTGAATCCAAAACGCTTGCACTAATATCTTTATCCGAAACGGAAGCCGGTTCACTTTCGGTCGTAAAAGTGTCGATGCTGGAGCACTCTGGATCCTGGCTAAGTTGAAGTGTGCCATCAGGACTTTCGTCGGATTCCTCCTCCCCATTTTCGCCGAAGGGGGCCAGAGAACTCTTGAGAACACCCTCATCGATCTGAGATTTTTGCCGCAGAAGGGCACCGAACTTTTCAAAGAATCCATCGTCGACATCCTGCAGCCTGGAAAAAGGAAAAATTAAAATAGTTTAAGTAAATAATACCTTGTGATATTCTATATTTCTATAGTTTCCAAAGCTGTTATCGCCTTTTTTGTTAGGGTCTAATTATTCAAGTAATTAGTCATTATTGTGTATTAGAATAAATATTTGATAATGTTTGCCGGAAAAGTACACTCATTTGTGGATAACTCCAGCCCAATGCCGGGTTACAAAATTCCCCGCAGCCTGACTCATGTTGCCACTTTGTGTAGTATATAAAATCGATCTGGGCTTTGACGCGATGCCCGCCTTACATCACTTTCGTTGCTTCACGCACACAGATGATTATCCGACTTTCAAAGATTTCATTTATCTTATGACACACTGTGCTCGTGCTCCATAAATGTTCGTATTATTCGGCGAGATAAACAAACACACATGTCCACCAACAGATGCGAATTTTGAATAATTTTTAATAGGTGTGTGGGTGCTGCACTCTTACTTTGTTTCGTGCTCCGTGGGAGGATTCATTTTAAGTTCTTGCAGCTTAAAGAAAAACCCCTTCCACATTTGTTCCTCGTCCATGTTTTAGGCCTTTGTTTACTTTCCAAGGAGCAGCACGCAGAATCCAACAAGTGTCAGCGGAGTGCAAAAACATACTAACGGCTTTATAATGCCGAACAAACGATGTGATTCATAAAGCTTCTCTCCGACGTAGATTTTTCTCAGTGGCATTTCGCACGCTCTTCCGTACACACTATCACATTATATTTACCTCCATATATAAATACGTATTTTTGTGGGCTACGCTAACATTGGGCGAAAGTAAGGGAGGGGGGGAAACGTGAAACAAACATATAGACACCCGCTTGTTACCATGGTGATCGATGGGTTTTTTCGGGCCTATTTCTTTGTTTATATTTTAAAAACCCCCTATTTGGAATTGGTTTCAATTAGATTAGATTGGAAACTAATTGAAGATTAGATTTAGGTTCCATTCAATAATGGCTTCTTTGACACGCACACAGAGGCAAGACAGTTAGGCCTAGTTGGTAAGTGTGGTAAGACACCTTGCAGACAGGTTTCTCTACGCAATAAAACCATTGTTAGTTTTCTAGATAAACCACATAGAATCCATGTATTTTAAAATTTTAAATAGCGTTTATTTACCTTAATTTCTCGAATATCCTGGCTTCTGAGCGCCAGAATTTACCTCTTTTCAACATAACTGTGTCCTTTGCAAAGTTGTTGTTTTGGGAGTTTTCATTAGATTGGGATTAGGTAAATGGGAACTTTTGAATTCCTAAACGGTTAACACTTATTTTTGCATTAAACAAACTCCTTGCACTTTGGCAAGTATCAATATTTCAAGTGCCATTTTTTTTATTGAATTTTCACAAATCAATCAAGATTAGATTGTAATGTTTACTTTGGTAAATAAATTAAAATACCGAATACAAATATTTCGTTGTATTTACCGAAGTATAAATACCGAAAACAATGTATCGATAGCTTGAGCCATGCAACCCAGTTGTCCGATAACCAAAACAAACCAACGACAACAACACTTTTGACATCGTCGGTGGTTTTCGCTATAATTATAAATTAAAAAACCATGAATTTAAAGTATAAGCGGCGGTACGACAGTCTCAAGCGTTCCATTAAGAGTTATCTCCTGGTAAGTGACAAAAAACCACATTTTTGTTGGCATATCTGATGCCACAATTAGTACATGTAAAAACAGATTTACACACATATATACATCCCATATGTGCATTATTGTTGTAGTTTCTCAGAGTTATTAATTTTGTGTTATTTAACCTTTATAGGAGAACGCTTCCCTCACCGATGAGATTTGTCACCTCCAGGCCGAGTTATCACGGTCCAGAAGCCAGAGACTCTACTTGATTGAACGACTGATGTTTCACGAGGGCCTGGAAAAACCAAACAGCTCTCGCCCGGGTGTTACCAACGGAAAAGCCGAGACTACTGAGAACATTGGAGGATCAAAAAAGAACAAACCAGTGGTTGTTCAAAAGAAACTCAATGAGGATAAGTCCAAGAGCGTTGGTATTGTACGAAAAAAGAAGTCTGCGTTTCCCATGAACTTAAACAGTATATTGCTGCACTCTCTGGGAGAGATAATATCGGTGAATCCCAACTTTCACAACGAAAATTGGATCTACCCGGTTGGCTATGTGGCCACCAGAATCTACGCACATCCAAAGGACCCGCGCAAGAAATGCGTATTCACCTGTAAAATTTTAAACAACGCGGGAATCCCCCAGTTTCAAATAATTCCCGATAATGATTTGGATGGAGTATTTTTTGGCGAAAGCGCCAATACGTGTCATATGGAACTTTTGAACACCATCCAGAGATCGCCCAATATAAAAGTTAAAATACCTTTTGAGGTCCAAGGCGAGGTTTTCTTTGGGTTGTCGAATCAAAAAACCCAATCGCTTCTTATGGCTGATCCTGGATTTCTACAGTGTACCAATTTTAAAAGCTTCTCCGTACCAAATAGTAAATCTATAAATAATGCTTCAATATCCTTCGAGACACTTCAGGCATTTCTTACATAATAAGTTATTGGTGGAACAATATTGTAAGGTTTTTGGAAACCCATTTCCACACCGTAGGTTACAAGTCCTGTAGATGGATATTTTTAAGAATAAATACGTATATCAAAACAAAGGCTGTTATTTAAGGTTTGCGGTAAAATTACTACACACAACGGTATTGTTGCGATATTCCGATACATCGAAGTCAAAATGTTGTATCGCTGTAGAATTTAATGGGAAATATCTTTTTGTTCTATTTCCGCATGGACCGTTCCTGTTAATAAAAGGTAAATGGTACATTTGACAGATAAAATACTTTCTCTAAAACTTGGATTTGTTAACCCAAAGCTAATTTTTACTCATTTCATATCGCATTAATTATCACGACAAAGCGGTTAAATTTAATACTTTTACTCTACTTATATTTACCTGTTCCAGTTTCACACCGGCATACTTAAATCATATGTTTTTTCCCCAGCTGGAAATTGGTGGAGCAGAACGCAAAGTGCAATTATCTGCCTTTTTTATTGAACTATCGAACTGTCTAGGAGGCAGCGAAAAACAAGTTGGCAACCTGCCCGCTGCTGTAATCGGAAATACAACCCTCGTGTGGCAACATATGTACACAACACAACACATACCATCCGAAAAGTATTAATGCAATATATTTTGGGAAAGTTGTTTTTGTTGGCTCTCTGAATTAACCGATATAGCATCAGTTGCAAGGACTTTGGCAGGACAACCGAACCATCAGCCATGGGCAGCATCGAAAAGGCGTGTATATCCGGATTCCTGTGCCGACTCTGCTCCGAAATGCACCGAACAGTAATACATATTTATGGTGATCATGGCCAACGTCTGTGTCTTGTTGAAAAAATCAACGGCTACCTCCCAATAACCGTGAGTACTTCCAAATATTGGAGTTCCTAGGCGTGAAGGGTATTCATGCTCGCAGTCTTACCACCTTTGTGTGCGCCCTCGAGAAGCCATCGGGGGAAAGCGGCTTCCGCACATCAACAACACCCAACGAATATCTGCTTAGGGGAACAGCGCTAACTTCTTGTTATTATCCTTTCTGACAGATTTCTCCGACTGATCCCTTGCCAAAAACCATATGCAAAACGTGTTTACATCGCGTTGAGCAGCACTATTCCCTGTTAATGCGACTTACGCGAATGCGGGAGGAGCGTATGCATAAGTTAATCGAGTTCAAACAACGCCGGATTCAGGTGAGTCCTAGCCAAGCTACCAAGTAGAGTATGTTACATTCTCTCTCTCGGCCCTCTGAGACAGATGAATCCATCGATTTCCACCATGGAGGCCTCAGATGAGGAGGACCAAGCGTCTTCAGGAACCCGCAACGAGACTCGTCGAGAGACAGATATAGAATCTGACCAGCAGGCCCAGGCATCCGCCAAGCCCAGCGAAGAGACAGAAGTGCCCCAACCAAATAGCAGCGACAGTGGCCCCGGACCCAGCAATAGAGACCCTAAAGAGACTGGTACCTCACGCAGCACAGGCAACAGCGCCACCGCAGCCACAGCCAACCAGGAACTAACGTAGATTATGACTGTTGACCGCGTCTCCGCTCATTGGAACTATACGAGTACTTGACTTTGTATATAGAGACGTGTGCTTGTGTATATGTATGTTTAGATTGAAATAAAATAAGCATTTTATTTAATTACTAAGTTTTTTTTCGAATATAACAAATCGATAAACATCAAGAAATGTCACTGACTATGCGGCCATTTTTAATCTCGCTTTTTTTAATTGGTTACAAACATGACTTAACGAGTCTCTTGTAAATCGGGAAATTAGTATTTTTGGATTTAAATTCATTACCTGAAAATGCGAGTTCGCATTTATCCTGGTAAGATAAAGTATCTGCGGGAATTCGCAATGGGTTCTGTTTCGATCATCTAAGAATTTTTCCAAAATATATACCCCAGGTCAACGTAAACGTGGCATATCCACTGTGTTACCTTAATCTTATCGTGGCTACATTCTATGAGCATGATGGTATCAGCAAATTCTTTATTTTTCTCACTTGGCAGTTTCGCACAAAATGCTTCGATTTATACTTCGGTTAAGACTGAAAACGTATTGTAAAGATACAAAAGGGGGTAAAGGTATATATTGAAAATAAAATGAAGAAATATAAAACATGTATATCCAACCGTAAATAAGTCGTAGTACACTTGCTGTAATTCTTTTTAAACTTTAATCATAATTTCAATACAAGTTAGTGTTGGGACGCAGTGAGGACAATCTTGTTACATCTCTTACTGTTTTAGTTTGGTAAGCACATACATAATGTAGGTTGGAAGTTTAACACAAATAGGACATTGTTGTAACATCAAAGAATATTAGCATAAAAGCTTGCCGCAAAACTTAGTGATATGTTTAGTATATAACCCAGGGAGCCGAGTCCATTAAAACGTTGTCGCCGTCTGTCTTATGAAATGTTCTTTTCTTTTATTGAGCCTAACAATACGCACGAATCGCTGAATACTTAAAATTGTCAATCAGAATGGTATTATGATAACTTAAAAATATCTTGCTTTTCCTATCACTAATGTTTCCTGCCATTTATAGATACACAGGTGGTGGTGGTGGTGTTGCTGTTGGTGGTTGGTGTACGTATGTAGACATTGAGGAAAACACTTGTGCTTGCAAATAGACGTTGCATCTTATGTTAATAAACGTAAATTGTTTTAAGTTGCGGCTTCAATTCTGGAGGTATCACTGGAGTGTGTTCCACTTTTCGAGTCACTAGGCGCTTAAACCGTCCACTGAATTGCTTGCGAAAGCCTTTAAAGCTGTTTTTATCACTTGCCGCCATCATGTCCTGGAAGATAAGAACAACATTATTGGAAATTAAATGAAATGTCTTAGAAATATAGCAGTTATTTATTGAGTATTTTGTATGCTGTCATAAAACCCTCAAAAGCTTCTTGGAAAAACCTTATCTTAATCAGTAAAAGTGAATTGGCTACACGTTGCTGCTACTCCAAAAATAGCGAAAGGAACCCACCTTTATCAATACAAATCCCTTTCAGTTCCCTGTACTATTTTCATTTTGATGTATGGGCTCTGCAAACTGTTTGCCCTAAGACCACGTTCAAGACTAGGCCTTTCGATAGATGGGTTTTTATTGTTTACTGTGTGATCTTCCAGTCCGGTTTTTGCTTATCGCCAAACTCAAGTTCTACGTCATTCGAATCGTTTTGGAATTCTCCGAACGTAGTACTATTCGGAAGCGACCTCCAGGGTTCTTTGAATCAAAAATTCCCGTAAGCTGATGAGAAACTGTTTTGCTCGAAAAAAAAACAACTAACAAGGTTAACAATTAAGGTGAAAGTAAAACCCGGAAATGGCGAAATATGAAAAGAAAAAATGCAAAACGAACTCAGATGGTAACTAAAGATTCGCGGATATCATACCCCACCTCTCCAGCAGTCATTCATATTTGCTGAAGTGATCTCTCAGTCGATCTTATCGCCGTCACAATGACCGTTAAAACCGAATATTATGAATGCTGAATGCGCCCAGTTTATGGCCAATAAATCTACAGTCAAAATGTCCGTAAGTCCGTTCATACTTTCATACATACTAATGATTTAGACGGCAATTGTGTTGGAGTGCAAATAATTTTTGTTTCCTCTTTATCTGCCGCACACAGACACAGACTCAGCCACGAGCAAACCCACACTAGGAGCTCTATACTATATGGGCGGTCACCCGGGGAGTATCTAATAACCGTTACGTCATCCTGCGCCACGATAATCTATCTGCACGGGATAGTTGGGGAACTGGGGATTGGGATGGCACTTACGGGGCTAAGGCAATTGTAGATGTGCGGAGTTGGCGCCTTTGGGGGGAATGTCCACTCGGTCTCAGCCGCCCTGGGATTCCCGTTGGCGTCGCAAACAGCTGGTGCATTGCTCCGGACGAAGGTGACGCTCTGAGTAGTTGTAGTAGTGGTGGTGTTTTTGGCAGGTGTTGGTGTTGCTTTTACCGTGGAGGCGATGGATTTGCCCCTGGCCTTTTCCTCGCTCGTTGACTCTTTCATTTTTATGTGGTCGTCCCAGTAGCGCGTAAAGATATTTTTGGTGTGGACCTCAACGTGCGTAGTGGCGGAGGTGGAGGAAGAGCTGGTGGTCAGATAGTCGGATACATCACGTTGACAACATTTACTGCGGACAAGACGCATGGTTAATTTCCCAGAAGCAGTAGCGATCGGTTCAGGCTAGTTCATTTCGGAAACTCTAGGCCTTTATGTATGATTTTATGTTTAGTTTTAGGTACACTTATCACAGATGGTTGTTTCGCAGCTGCTTAGCTACACGATATGCTATTGATATGGGCATAGTTCAGCCAGCGTACTGTATCTGAATCTTCAGAGCGGAAGAAGGTTTTCGGTATACTAATGTCGCGGCTTGCGGCTCGGTTCGCTGCCTTTGTGCCTGAGCTCAGGTAGGCACTCTTGCACGGCGTTACAGCGCGACTAGAATATCGATTTTCTGTACTTGGGCTGCCTTTTTGGGTGGTGAGTTAGTCACTGTCATGATGGCGCGGCCCTGCTGCGCACTATGCTTCCTTTGTGGCGACTGGCTATGCTACCGAGACCGACCTTATGCGACTTATTCCCGACGACGAGGTGTATTTTTAGGAATGACACTTTTCATCTTTCACCGCCAATGAACTTACACAATACATTAAGTTCCGCCGTTTTCACGCGATTTTTCTAGTCGTCGTGCAGGAGAAAAATGCGATTAATGCTGGCACTCTTCACCACATACATATGGTAGTATGTTTGCACATTTTTAACTGCTTTATACGTGAGAACGCACATGAGAGTAGTCGACTTCAGCACGGTTTGGCTGGCAGCGAGTATCTGAGTATCTTCGGACTCAGCAACTGAACTGAACAAAAGCAAAATATTAATCTGACTCATGTGCGCTTGACTACAAGCGAATATATAGCAAGCACACAGTCGAGATATCAACTCAATTCAATACGAACAGTGTTGCCAGCATGGCTTATTTTGGGCTAGATCTAGCATACTTGAAAAACAATTTTTTAAATAGCAAACGTAGTCGGGATATCAACGAATTATTTTAAAAGGGAAATATTTTTCACGCCGTAAAAATGTCGGTGTCTTTTCGTTTTTGCAGATGGTTGTGTTATTTGTAGTTCATAGGCTTTCCTTGCCGTTGTCCAATGCTGAAGAGGAGCAACAGAATTTATTTAAATACTTTAAATGGTGTTTTCCTGCCTGTTTTTAATAAATTAATTTTATTTCCATTTTATCTGAGATCTAGCTTATACCTGGCAACACTGCTGCTGCTCTCTCGATCTCTCTCTCACGCTCTCGCTCGTTCTCACTCATGTACATATACATGTATATATATAAGACCTTCTGTCGTTTAATGATTTGGTGAGCAACTTTTTTGCACGAATCGTATATAAATAACAGGCTGTGTTTTGAGTGAATTACCCGACATGCAGTATGATAAATTAATTCCCAGAAGGGTGCGAGCGTCAAAAACCCAAAACACGAACGAATCGAGGGGAACGAACGCGAGAATTACGCGTTAGGAAACGAAACGATGTTTCAAATTGAGTGTTCCACGCCAAACAATTATCATCGCTCTCAAATCAATTGGCTAGATTAATAGCTTCAACTATCCCGAACCCGGCACGGCTGAACGAACGCGCGCCCTCAAATATTTTCGGTCTGTTTAGACCTAATCAATTAGCTTGATAGATATTCGTTGCGGAATAATAAAAACTCTGGATCTTGATCTTTCTGAGCACGTATCGATTAGAGGTGGATAAACATCGGTGCAGCGATGTTTTTAAATTTTTTAAGCATCGATATTTTTTGGCGAATACCGATGTTTTTAAAAGTTTAACAAATAAGTAAAATTAACCATAAAACCTAAATATGTATGCCAATTTATTTATTATAACCCTGAAAGGTATTATCGTTTTAGTCAGAAGTTAACAACTTAATGAGCAAATCATTTTCGATCCTATAACATATATATTCTTGATCACGATCAACATCAAAGTCGATCTAGCCCGTCAGTCGGTTTCTACGCATATCTCAAAATAGAGGTATTGGAAACTGGTCAGATCGGACGACTATAGCTGCCATAGAAACGATCGGTAAATCTTAAAAACATCGCCGATACATCGACTGTTTCTATTCCGACGTTCCATTGCTAAGGCGTTAGGAATTGCACATTTTTTAGGCGCTCATCTTGGGTTTTTTGAATATAGGAGTTCTTTTTAGATTGAAAATCTTACCTCACATTCCATTTTTTTATTACATTAATAGTTGTGATTTTATTTGTTACTTTTATCTCCTTGAATAGGCTTAATAGTCTTTTCTAGTCCTTCCCTCAGAAAAACTCTACTAACCTGTACCTTATTTTTGTAATAAGGCAGTTTTTCTAAACAAAATACTCCCAGTTTTGATAAAAATATGTTTACTTGGACTTATTTTTAGTTTTCACTGCTGCTTCCGAACTGAAAAGTTTGGTTATTTTTTTAACAATATATAGAACGGCAACCAATGAGACGATTCCCACAGCAGCCAGAGATTGGATGTTTTCAGCTTTGAAATAAGCTTGAAGAGGACCCAAAAAATCGTTTCTGAAAGATATGAGAATTAGATAGCTAGTGCCTCTTAATTGGGGCTTTAAAAAATGTTTTCGTGGGATTAAAGTCGATCTTCTTAAACCAGGATCTGTTTTACCCGGGGTCCGTATTGATTATAAGTTTTTATATACAAATTAATGATTATTTAATGGATTATTTACAAAGGTTATGATTAATATTTGCATAGATATTTTGGATCGTTGTTTAAATCAAAATTGACGTGGAGTGTTCCCGACTTGACGTTATATGCAACCTTTCACCGGGGCTATAAACTCATTAATTGTTAAATTAAATAGATTACAATTATTGAAATTAGTTTGAACTCATATTAATTAGATATTCTGTTTGGCTCACTTACTAAAGACATGCATGAGTCTCTCACAAATCCCTATAAAATGGTCATAATCGGACTTTCAGTTTAATATTCGATCGATTTAGATGCAAGAGCAATAAAGTTATAAGAAACAACTTACACGGCGCTCGGTATCTCCGGTACTGGCTGAGGATGGCTCTGCGTGAGATATCCCTTCTCCGCGAACTGGACAAAGGCTTCCGGAGTGTACTGCTTGGCCATGTACCTGTACATTTTGCCCTGCCTCAAGCTATAAAGATTAATTCATTAGAAAACATTTTGTAATTGAAATCAGTTAGGCAGTACTCACAAAATAAAAGCAGGGGCTTCCAAGGCACCCAGTCTCTTAGCCGTTGAAATACCAGACTCCAAGCTGTTCATCCGAGCGATGTTCAGCTTTCGCTTAAGCTTTCCGCCCACGGACTCCCAAACGGCATAGAGTCGCTGACAGACGGTACACTCGGCGGAATAGCTAGAAGTGGGTGTAGGTATAGATACATACTTAGATGTTTTATGACGCTGCGCTCAGACATCGTCGACCTCAACGCATGACTAATATGGCTTACAAGAAGACAAACCAGTCCCCGGTAGTGGCGCCCGTCGAGGCCTGTGTGAGGTGCTCGAAGTTGTCATCGGACAGCTCTTTAACCGCTGGCTCGAGGTTGTCATTGAAAAAGTCCAGAATCTCGTCCTCGTTCACCTCGCCATGATAAAGGATGGGAATTCCGCGTCTGAAGAACACCAGGGCGGGCTCCTTGCTGGGATCGTAGATGGACACCAAGTTGCTGTCTACTGACTGGACCACAATGGCCGATAAAGTCTCCTTCAGCTGCGTATGTATCTTCGAGACCACATTTTCGTACACAAAGCAGCGCTTGCAATTGTTTTTGTTTGTGTCTGCAAGTTATGTATAGGTATTAGCCATAAATAAGCGACCATTACCCGGTGCATATACAAACATATCTTTCTCCACGTAGGCTGGACTTCATATATGTATATGTAGTATAGCTTTTGTACTTACTGAATAAAACCACAACGTTGCTTTCGCCGGTTAGGAGTTGAATCAACTCGGTGTCGTCCACACGCTTCAACTCCTGGGCAGTAACATTACCGAAGCAAAGGCCTACGATAACTATGAATATTAATTGCAGCATTATGTTGCAGAAACAGGTGTCCAAGGTAGGAGAAATCTAAGGTTGATGTTGATCACCAAAAATATGATCTGACTTAAAATGAGTATGACTGTGGCTTGGCCGCTTAAATATACCAACGGCTTTGAAATATACTAAATGAAACTCAGTCCACCACATGCAACACTCTAAATATACTGCATACAATCCAGAAGCGGAATAAGTTTAAAATAACTGATTTATATTTAAACTTTAAACCGATTTATTTATGTTGTAACTACTTACCATACAATTAAATAAAAGATTTAACATAAAAATAAATGTATTAATAAGAAAGAATCTAAAAAATAAATAATCAAATCAGGTTGTAATACAATTTTTTTATAAACTAATTTTGGTTAATTCCTCTACGATCTCCTTCCTTCAAAATTCTCTATCGAATTTATGACAAAATCATACAGATCTTCAATTTGTTGAGCTAATTTATCTGAAAGGGAACAAGTTATTAATTTCGATCCAAGTGGCTTTTACAGAAGTTTTACCTTTATCGGTTTCCACAAATTTACTTTCCATTCCGTCACTTTCACCGGACCCCGAAGACATCATATCCTCTTTAAAAAGGTTCTTCAGCTTTGGCACTACCAATAGCAAGAAAATCAAGCCGATGAATTTTACAATTTTCTTGAATATCAAAAGCTTTATCAAAATCTTTCCAAGAGTATACAAGCTGATCTTGGACTTTATTTTTTCCAGAAACCAAGAGTCGTGCGAATAGGGCATGGGAGGAACTGGCTTATAAAAAGGAGGAGGAGGTGGCCCGTACTGAGGATAACCCTGAGGCGGTGCTCCATATTCAGGAGGAGGTGGCAGGTAATTGTTGTTTGGAGGTGGATTATATTGATATCCATTGTTGGGCGGCGGCAGATACTCGGGTGCGGGCGTGGCCGGAGGAAGATAGTTGTTGTTGGGCGGCGGATTATAGTTATAGGCTCCACTGTCATTGCCTATATAATTATAAGATATAAATTAAGGCACGTTAATAGACGAAACATTAAAAAGTTTAGGTGATATAACAGCCTTGGTTAACCTTCTGAGAATGACAGTTTTAAATAAAAATATTTTTTTTTTACATTTATATTCTTCGTTGTTAATAGAAACAATATTTATTTTTGTATTTGATTATTAAATATATGTTATTTGTCTTAGTCCGTGAATATATTTTCTTATTGGTCCTTAGACCAAAGATTTTCAAGATCAAATCGTATAAATGTAACACTTTTCTTGTCCAACAATTATTGTAACACCTAATCTCCGAAATAGTGGATTTTATAGGGCTTTCGGCGCTAGATTTGTAGCTGTGTATTTTTTTTTAAATCCTTTTATAAATTTCACACACCGAAATCCAATGAATTTGAGTTCTGGACGTCCCCGGAATAGCTATCTGGCACCGCGGCACATATGAGAACGCAGGAAGCGCATATGAGAACGGAAAGGTATGTATTCCGCATTTTGACGATCGCGGTAAGATATGAATTAAACGGTTTCTAAAAATACAATAAACGGTTTTCGCGCCGTCCCGTGCCTTTATAAATTTCGGCCAGAAAATATTTTGTTGCGAAGAAAATATCTGGCCGACGACGGATGTGTAAGTATGTGCAAGTATTTATAACTGCCATTGCGTTTTCCCCGTAGGGTCTTGAATCACTTGTGTATTCTTGCAAGAAATGTGGCTACCGACCGTCGGCTCACGTGTGCTGTTCAGTATTCATGGTACGTGCACTGGGTTGGATTGCGTTCGGAGATTTCGAAAGAGAGGTAAAAAAAAGTTCAATATAACTTTCACTAGCCAACTTTCAAAAAGGCTTCATTTAGCTACTGAAGCCTATATAATATCTGTGAATGGGGTTTCGAGTTTTTATCCACTTTATTTTGACAGTTTGTCAAAAACTTGTTTTGTGGGAAGAGGCGATTTGCATAACTGACACACATTTTAAACGGTTCATTGAAACACTTAACAGGTGCATTTTAATGTGGTCTATTCATTAATTGATCAATCAAAATGTCTAGACTTTGTATTTTAATTTACTTGCATATACATGAATACATATGTAGGTATTATAATTGAAGCACTCATTCTGAATCCAACATTTTCTTACACAATTCAGAATAATCTAAAGCATAAGTTATTAACGTTCACTTACTACTAACTTATATATACTTTTTATTTAATTAATGCCTAGGACATATTCAAATCAAACAGTGTTATGGATTTATGTGAATAAAACTAATTATGTGAACTAATTATTACCTTTTTTATAAAATACTTCAGAGTCTATTTTTCCTAACAAAAATTAACATTTTCATGCATTTGTAGTATAAACATGCTATAGGGAGTGAAAACTGTGCCCATAAACTGATTTCCTTTTCCGGATATGCTCATAACATAAACGATTCATATTTTAATTGGTTAATGGGCTACAACATAGCTTGAATTTATAATTCCGAAAAGCATTTATTTTTATTTAATTATAGGAACACTGAACAAATATAACTATTCCAATAAACTTTTGAATATAATTAAATTCAGGCAACAAACTAAAATGTGTTGTACTTTGAATTACCTTTTATCTATTCCTAATTTACAAATATCAATGAATTTTAAGCAGTTTTCTGCTCTTTTTACTTTTACTAATTTCCAAATGTTCAAATAGAGTTAAAGATCACGTTACAGCTATAAGTTTATCGCAATTGGGTTAACTGGCGCTAAATATTTAAATATCTATTTCGATCCGCAAAAACCCCCATAGAAAAAATACTAAAAACCCAAAAATATCCTAATTAAAGTCGTCTAGCACCGCCACACTGCGCATTTGCCAATTAGTATTTACATTTTTCAATTGGAGATAGCTGAGGAAAAGTCAATAAAATTGTTGCATTGCTTGGGGAACAGGAGCAACAAATGGAAGCAGCACAGGAAGAAGGGCTCAGCACCAATGTGTTGCTGGTCACCGCGAACGTAGGAAGCCTATTCGAGGATGTGAGTGCGCGCAGAGGAAGAGGCGTACATGTTTACGTACGGCACATACATACTGATGCGTAAATACGCATATTTATGTATGGACCCACTGACATAAATATGTATCTATGTGCCCTGCTTGAAAACAAACTAAACTTGAATCCCTCATATTTGTGCTCTTGCAGCCGGTGAGGCTTCTGCAGCTATGGCTCCACGAGTTCCTCGCGAAGGTGTCGCATCTCCAGCCCCGATTCCTGGCCCTCCACCTGCAGGAGGTGGGTGGGAAGACATACGAAAAGTCCATGGAGTACGTCCAGGAGTTCATCAAATGCCTGTGCGATGACCCCGAAATGGGGGCGTACACCTGCGTTCATATCTTCATGGACGAGGACTTCAAATCAGCCGAGCATTTCACGGTGAGTGAAGAATCGTGTTTCTAGGTCACTTTGAAAACACCCAACGAGAACTTGTGTATCATCAGTTTCAGCATTTAAATAGGCTCTCTTGTTGTATGTTGATGATTGTTCTAATGGGTCAATCAATAATATACCGAAATAGCCAGAGTATGTTAATATAATAGGTCTATCTTATGTATCTATTTCATTCAACATTCGTGGGCAAAGCCATCAAATCTTTGTTTATACATAAAAAATATTGCTATTAAAAGAATGGCATTCCTTTTCCTGTTGTTTTTTGTTCATATCAAATCTTAGTAATTCTTAGATTTACAGAAATCTTTAATGAGTTCTCACATTTCGGTTGTGTGAAAGGAATTAGAGGTGATATTGGGCTCGGTGCAAGCCGAAGCAGCATGTCGAAGCCATACAAATAAACAAATTTGTATATATTACGTTAGTTAACTGTTTTTTTTAAAACTTGTGCATATAAACATGAAGATATTTATTTCTAAGAATCAAAATGATAGTTTATAAATAAGAAATATTATACAAAACAATATTAAAACAATTTTTTTTTTCTTTTTAGGCCTTGGGAAGTCTCTATTTTGTCCATCAAGATGTGGCTTCGTTGAAGTTATGGAACTTCTTAACGCACAGCTGGGAGGAAAGTCTTTCCGATATTAAGGATAAGCATATCTATTCAGGAAACATAGAAACCATAGCCACCAAAGAGAAATCCAAGTTCCCACAGCATTTCTTTCCCGAGGTGAGCATAACACCCTCTAAATTTAAACACAATATCGATGATATTATTCGTCTAACTTCAGTGCAAATGGTCGCGAAAGGGATTTATGCGAACCCGTTGGGAAATCAATGGGACTGTCATCGATCTAGTCAACATACACTTATTTCACGATGCATCCAATCTGGCTGC
This sequence comes from Drosophila tsacasi, assembly GCA_018904565.1. Classification (NCBI taxonomy): domain Eukaryota; kingdom Metazoa; phylum Arthropoda; class Insecta; order Diptera; family Drosophilidae; genus Drosophila; species Drosophila tsacasi. The sequence goes on along the minus strand of JAEIHY010017086.1, from coordinate 6,858 downwards.
ATGTGAGAACTTTCCTTCTGTTTACTGCAAGACCAGGAGAAGAGCTCTAGTTCATACTATTGAAAGGTACACAATTACCGGTAATCTTTTTAAAATTATTACTAATTGGATTATATTTCCCAACCAGGTTCCATTTGGACGAACAGAACGGCACGGTGCCATTTTTCCTCTTTGGGGATTTTAATTTTAGATGTGACACCGAAGGGGTTGTGAAAGTATGTTTTCTTCCACCTTATCCGACGCGAGAAGGAATTTAACCCACTCTCTCTCGACAGGAACTAACTCAGAACTTGACCGCTCACCGCGTTCAAAATATCAAGAATGAGAACGATAAAATCCATTATCGAAACTTAACTGGAGACAACGTACTTACCGTTGGCAAAAAAGAATTTAGTCATGCCGATCATCAGCTTAAGTTCAAAGAAGACTGGGTATGGATATTAAAGCAAGCAATAATAGTTCAAAAGTCTTATAATTACTTTCATTTGTAGCTTAAGAAATTCGACAGAGAGCTGGAGCCGCTTAAGGACGTCCTAGTCGAGTATCCCATTCAGTTTATACCGTCGTATCCCTTCGAGGAGGATCCCGAAATGCCCACCGACTACATGTCCACCCGCTGTCCGGCCTGGTGCGATCGCATCCTGATGAGTCCCCAAGTCCACGAGATTATACGGAATGAGGAGTGGACATACGGAATAATCGGTGAAGGGGTCTGCATGGGCGACCACAAGGTAAGGTTATATCTAAACCACGTTTGTTCCTCCATTTCTTCAACTACAGAAGCAATCTAAAAGTACTTACAATTCTCGATTGTCTTCCATTTTGCACCACTTTTTAAAAATATTCTTGCTCTATTAGAAGCTTTGAATTCTTTCCGAATGTATTACTCGACACAGGCTGTTTCTAATTATGCTTCGATTTCTAACAAACCTGTTTTCCCTTCGGCATGGTGTCGCTTAGTCCACGCTTACTATGACCACTCTTTTCCTATGAAACAACCAACACTTGCCGGCTTCAGCTAAGCATGTTGTAAATATATATAGTAATATATCTCTGATGAAGTTATAAAGAACCTGTTAATGGATCAAAGCTTTAGCTCAACGATGACTTTGGAATTTAAGCAACCAAGCGAGCTATAACTTTTCTTGAAATCTTCCATAGATACGCAAGGATATTTTGAAAGGCTTCGGGGCTTCGAAGATTCACTTCTTTCTACGGTACAAAATCAACTAAGAAATAAATGAAAAGGCTAGGCTAACGATATATTTAAAACCTTTCATCGGTCTAATAACTATTATCTCTTCTTCTTTGTCATGTAGCCTGTTTACTTAACTGTCCGTCTTAAACCAAACAAAGGTACTTATAGATCTTGTGATTGCAACGACACACATTCTACTTACGCAAAAGCCAACGAAATCTCAACATCACCAACAACACCACCTCTGCCCTCAGTCAAACTGAATTATTATTGTCCCTATTCGAATAAGCTCTTTGAGGATATAGCCACCAGTTCCAAGCTGATCAATGAGATGGAGGCCCGCAACATGTACAATTCCCTAAAGATTAGTCATAACGATGCTGAGGCCGAGACAGCCGCAGAAGCGACCAAAGCGAATTCGCCAAATTTCCCGAATATTAGTATTAACATAATTGACTCCGACAATATTTGCATGTGCCTGTGCGCCCATCTGTCTAGCAATAATCTGCAGTTCGACGAGAGTAACAATCGAACCGGCGAGGCGATCTGCCCCATGTGCCGGAACATAATCAAGCGGCAACCGGTTGCCCACCGGTACAAGCTGCTGTCTAAGCGTTTAATGCTGACGCAGGAGATCATTATTAACCGAATAGACACACAGCATCTCAGCACGGACTCTGAGCGGCTGTACGAGGACCCATACACGCCGGAGAGCACGGAATCGCATTCGCCGTATCCCGAGGTCACTAGCTCGTGCACTTCCACCTCGAGCAGTTCTCGCAGCCCCCTCGACCGTAGATTAATGTCGCAGGATAGAATCTTAGAAGGTAAAGTGGGGGATTCTGAAGAGGCCACCCAATCGCCGCCCGGTCCAGAGGCGGGCGATACCGAAATCACGGAAAAGCCCTCCCGGGGCACCGTAACACCTGGCCAGCTAAAGTCCCGGCTAGAGACACTGAAGCGCTTGTCCCTCAGAGACGAGAACGACGACGGGGATAATGATGATAATCATGATGAGGGGGAGGCGGGTGAAGCGGGTGATGTTGATCCAGTTGACCCCCCAAACGCTGCTACCGCTCCAACGCGCAGTGCGAAGCGCAATTCTAGTGTTATTCCTATGTGTTGTACCATTCACTAATTCCAGTTTGTTGTTATTTTGATTTATATTTCGTTGTTAAGAGTATTAAGTATTCTAGGGCTTGCAATATTTTATATACTTTTATATAATTTACTATAGACAAAGGATTCCCGTCTATTATCTGCATGCACGCACAGGGCGCGCGTATTTACCAAAAACTTTGCTAGCCAATTTTTAATTGCCTTGCTTGTTATTTATAAAAATATATTAATTTATGGAAACCCTCTTAATCTCTGCATCCTTTTTGAGTGCAATTTTCTTACAAAATCAGCTAAAAACAAAACATTAAAATAATGTTGGGTTGATTTTTAATGAGCTTACAAATGTAAACTGTTATTATGTACATAAATAGTTTGTAATTACCCGAATCTTATAATGGTAGTGCAAGGGCATTTAAAAAACGCACTAGATGCTAGTTGCAGTCATCTTAAAAATGTAAACTTTTTCGTTCCTCTATGCCGTAGCAGCCCGTATTAAAATATTGTTTTTGAATCTGTGTTTTAATTCTGTGTATTGTTTATTATGTGTTCGTCATTTTTAAGATACAATAAATTACGTTTTTTACCTCACAACTTATTTTCTTTTCATTTGTTTATTATTCTTTTTGAAGTGCCTTTCAGTTAAAAGCTGTAAGCTATCGTCCCCTATAACACTGCATTTCTGATCTCTGTTCTTGTTGTAGGCCCCGCTGACCCCATCATCAGTTGTTGCAAGCTACCGGAGGGCTTGGCGAATTTGGTGAATGAGTCACTGAACGACGACAGCCTGTGGATGGAGCAGTCCGTCGTGGACGATTCACATACCAGTGCCCTTGCCAAATCACGCTATATACTGATGAAGCCGGCAGCCTCCACAAGCCCCAGGAAGCAAAGCACCGTTGAGGAGGGGGCTGCGGCTTTCACGAACGAGGAATGCAAGGAGGGCGATGCCCTCGAGACCGAGAGCGCAATGCTACTGAAGGAAACAACCGTCTAGGCGAAGAGTTCCGGATGGGGGCCCATCAATTAATGCTAAACTGAGCCAATAACTTGTACCGTGTGGTTTTGTGTTTATGTACCTGTTATGTTTAACGCGTCCAATACGAGCTATTTGTATTTAGTTGTCACACCGCCAAGACACTGTTGTGAGAAAAGCTGTCGCAGTAATAAAATATACATACGTGGTAGTTGCATTTATTTCAGAAAAACGCTAAAAATAGAGATGATGAATTTTAAACCAGGCAATGTGCAGATGCACTTCCACGCGCAAAAGGACTACGGCTAGGCGACGACTATCTCTACTCGATGAGTTTTTTGGCTTTGAAATATCTGCGGAGGTACAGCACTTGCCACGTCGCCAGGCCGAGCAGGCAGCACATGCTGAAGATGCTGAAGAACAGGACGCGGCTGTTGGTTTTCTCTGTGGATGCAAGAAGGAAAGGGATGAGACGGTATTCCAGGCTGTAGTACTCCTCCTCATACCATTGGTGTCGCGCATCTCCTCCTCCCGCTTGCGCATAAGTACGAAATCCCTAACGATGGAGTCGGAGAGGTCTTCCAATCGCTTGAGATCAACTTCCAGGGGCTTCAGCTTGCTGGCCTCGCCAATCTGTATTTCAAGAAAAATTTAGGTTCAAATCTCAAGACGACAAGGACTCAAGGATAAACTCACGCCTTCGTAGCTCTTGGTTTCCACACCCTTCTTGGTGTTCAGCGAAACCTCCTGCGATATTCCGCGTTGATCTGATGATTAAAGGTAGCAACGTAAGAGGCTGGTTGGCAGCTAACAGCGAATGAAAACTTACGTGCAGGCACTTTGGATATGAAGCAGATCTCATAGGCGTCGTACACCTCGGACATGAAGCTGAACTTGCCCTTGGTGATGTGCTCCTTCTGCGACAGGATGTGTCCTTTGGTGTCGCGAGCCTGAAACGGCAAAAGACAAAGGGGTTTTACGAACTCTTACAAAATGCTTTAATTGCAGAAACCCACGATGTAGTCGATGATTTGGCCGGGCACGTCAGACACCTCGTATTCGCCCATTACGAGTTGGTTCGCCTGGATGTCCTCCTTTAGGCACTTTTGCGTGTTTGGCGGCAGGTGGAACATGACGCCATGGGTGGACCAGGCACAGGCCATCAGCAGGCATAAAAAAAACGCTGCCCTCGCCATTTCTCCAATTTAAATATAGTAAAATCTACGGCTGACAACGATGAGGTGGCTATTAGAGCTGACACTAGCGATATGGACGATGTTTGCCTCTGATCGGCATCGGCATCATCGATTGCTAACAGAATATCGCTCTGAAAGACGGTCACACTGTTTTTGTATTTTATTAAATTCACTCTTGTTTCGTCGAATGTGTTCCCTTCTATTTACTAAATATGGAGCTCCAGCCTTAAAAATATAAAAACTACAATGATAATAAGTAACGTTAATTTTACTATTAAATATCGTTGTTTCGATGTGATTTCAGCGATGCAACTTGCCGGCTATTTTGGTATTAAGTGTTATAAAAATACCACAATTTAAAGTTTTTTTTTTTTATAAAAATGCTTTAAAATTAAACACATCACCTGGCACACTTGGATGTTGTATTAAAAAAACAAAAAAATTAAGTTTCCGAAAGCTTGACATACGAAACGACAGCCGGTATTTTTGTGTTTATAACTTAGTTTTATTTGGTCATAACGCCGTTGCTGTAAATGGCGGCCTCGGAAGCGTTAAGAATTTTATCAGTGTATTGGTTAATGTTAAAGTTGTCGGAAATTTTTTTAAATGTGTCGATGATATTTATTGATATAAAAATAAAAAAGTTAATAAATAATATATAACTTAAAAATATAGTTATATTGATATTTTGATATATTATCTCATAACCCGACCTGACCTGTCGTAAAATAAAATATCAATTTTTAAAAAATTATTTTTCCCATCAACAATCTCAAACAAAATAAGAAAAACTGTCATGAAAGCTTTGTTATTGTTATTATTTGTTGTTTTTATTTGCATTAAAAAAATATATATTAAAAGGAATATTGAAAAAGCTTATTGTTTACATTTGTTAAACATAAATAAAGACATAAAATTGAGATTTTTTAAATGTATTACAAAATTGTACGATTCTTGTTTTTTTTGTTGTGATGTTTTCCAATGTTTTCTTTCATGACGATTTTATATTTAAAAAAAAACATCGACGACCATCAACATCAGTCGAACTTGGTCCAATGGCCCTTTTAAATAATTTCTTCCTTCAAAAAGCAAAAACTCATTATTTTATGTATTGTAATTCATATTATACGTCTTGACGAAAAATAGATAATAAAATTATCGCTATTTCGATAATTGGGCAAACAAAAATTCATCTTTAGAAAAATATCGATATATTGATAGTTAATGTGCGTGTGGTGTCAGTGTATGTGGTTCTTAAAGTAAAAAATATATCGGAGTTTATAAAAACTTTTTAGCAACAAACTATATCTGCCTTGTGTTTTTATATCATTTATTTTAAACGGGGTAATTAGGTGAAAGTCAGCGCTCCGAATTCAGCCTCGCAAAACTAAGCTATTTCCTATTTGCAGGCAAAAAGTGCAGCAAATGTCAGGCGTGGATCAGGTAATTGTATTTTGCATACACACATATGTACATATGTTCAATTCGATTTAGTCGGGGGGCTGTGCAGGAATATGTTTGTGTACATACATCGGAATGATGTACACATAATAACGAAGACGCTTAAGTAATAAATTAACCTGCTGTGTTTTTGTTTCAGATGAAAATACCAGGAAACACAGGTATATAACCCACCACCACCAACACCAAAGCCGACAGCGGCCGCGGCTGCGGCCTCCTCCTCCGCCCCCGCCACTCCTCTCATAGCCGTGCGCTTTTAATGCGACTTTTTTCTCTGTTTACAATGCTGAAAAATACAGTTAAATCGGTCGAGGAGCGCAATATACCATGGAGTCAGCAAGTCGATGAGGCCTCGTACGAAAATCTGTCTTCTCCCACTCAAGATGAAGTCTCCGCCGGTATGTAAAATCACTCCTCTTACCCAGTAGTTGGACCCAATAGCTAACTTGAACTTGATTCCTCCCACTCTCCCCCTCGCCAAAAAAGCCAACGAAAACTCTATGCAATTCCAATATCCCCCGTTTAACTTTAAGGAGAATTGCAGCGCTCCATGGAGTAATATGAACAAGGGCCGCAAGATAAACGCCAACCATGGTATGTATAACTGTATAGCGCCGACCGCCAGCAGCAGCAACAGCACCCCGAGTGCATTCGTTGGTTCTCGCTAACTGGTTTTTCGACTCTGGGAACTGGGAACTCTGTGTGCATGGGCTGCTTGGTGCGTCGGGAAATCCTATTTGCTTCCGATTGGAGCAATGGTCAATGCGCTAGCGCTAGTTCGCTCTGAATAATATTTTTCAGAGCCTTGAAAAATGGATGGAGATTGATCTGGTTTTTTCATATTTTATCTAGTAATTTGTATACCCTTGCAGGGTATTATAATTTTAGTCAGAAGTTTGCAACGCAGTGAA
>JAEIHY010017085.1:0-17966 GCA_018904565.1 Drosophila tsacasi | reverse complement strand
AAATCAATAAAAACGTTTAAAATGAAACGCTTTATTTTGGTACAGGATATATAACAGTCGTTCACAAACGACTGTAGCTTTCTTACTTGTTTTTTTTTTTTAATTTTAACAATCAAACCCCTTGAAAAATATCGAAAAAAATTAAAAAATTTTGTTTTCACTCAGACCTGGCTAGATCGACTCGGCTGTCGGTGCTGACTTCTCATATAATAATATGTACTATACATGTATATTTATGTGCATATTTATGCTGTATATTTACATATTTATGTATAAAACACAATGCTTAAGTGCAGAAGGTCAGCTGTGATTTTAAAACTGTCCCTAGATTACGCTTCCCAACTGCCCCCCATTAATTGCTGAGGCCAACTCGATTTGCAGACGACAATGGTGGCCAGGAAATCGAGTGGGCTTGCTGCTGCCACACACACAAACACACACACACACTCGCACTCACACAGAGACAGGATAGCCGCAGGATATGCGGCTCGCAGGAGCTCGAGGGACACGGGCAGCGGTGCGTGTGTCTTATCTGTTGTCCTTTTAATTTCAATTCACATGTGGGTTTGCCGCTTTGTGCACATTACTCATTTATGCCCCAGTCCCACGTTAATCTGCCACGGTTCCTGCCGTGCGGCGGCCTTAGTTTTTGTGTTTTTCTCGCTCTGCGTGTGTGTGTGCTTGGGTGTATGTGTGTGTGTGTGCCGCCACTGCTGATCGCTAATCTTATGTTAATTTATCATAGCCACAGCTAGCAGCTGTTTCGGCGGAGCGTGTGCTCCCCGCGCTTCTCCGGCTGTCAGCTGTTGGCATTCGGAACACACACACACACACGCTGACCACCAAGGTGTTGGCCAGGCCAACAAGCGGGCTGCCAAGTAGGATAGACCACGAACTAAACGACTAATTTATAATGGCTCTTATCCTCGGTACAGTGAGTTAATCCCCGAAACTAGCCGACAAAATTAATTTCATGAAAGCAAAGTATTTGTTTTATTAACATAAATGGTATGACATTTTGGTGGGGTAAATATATGATATTCAAAATACTTAAAAGTAATTAAAAATAATTAAAATATTAGCCATTTAAATAATACACATAATATATTTTTATATTTTATATAATATAATATGTATTTTATTTATTTGCTTTAGAAATTAACTTGTCAGAATTTGACTTATTCATTTACTTTTAAAATTTGATTTATTTAAATAACTTTTATTTTTGCTTGGTATTTTCAATAAATAAAGTTTGGTAAATTATGCCTCCCTTTGTTGCCTTTTTTAATGGACCTTTTTTATTCCTAAAAAAGATTATATACAGTAGAATCCGCTTATAACGACTCCGGTTATAGCGTTTGTCCGGTTATTGCGACGAAAACTCGATGGCTGAATTGGTTTCCATACAAAGGTATTGTATGCAATGTACTACCGGTTAGTGCGCCTACCGGTTATAACGACGTAAAATTGTCTCTCCCTTGGAAGTCGCTATAACCGGATTCTAATATATATTTAACTATTTTCCTTGATATTTTCGTAAAAAATTTGCAGTCTTTGGACTTGCATTACCTTCTTGAATAGTCTTCTTTATTCCTCAAAAAACATTATATTTGTGTAACATTTTTCCCAACTGATTTTTATTCATTGGAATTGATAAAGTCAGGGATAAATGCTTCACCTTCTTAAATAGCCTTCTCTATTCCTTACGCATTGAATAACAATTTGTTTATATTTTCTTATGTTGAATAATCTTAAATATTTATTAAAGATATACGATCTCCGGTCACCAAAGCCACATCTGGCTCATGTTACCCCGGAATACCTGAAGAGCACAACAAGGGTTGCATTGTGTGAAAATGCAGTTTGTTCAGTGGAACAAAAAAAGGCTATATAAAAAGTTGCAACTTGTGTTGACAGAATGATAATTTTATTTGATTTTCTGGGGAAGAAGAAAAAAACTGATAATTAAATAAATACAGCACAAAATGCGGGGCTTTTTGCCATGTGTTAATAGTATTTGTTATTTGCTTTAAAAATAATTAATACGATTTTTAGCAATATTTTTCTTTTTATATATGTATGCTACTTAAAATTCATTAAACTATTTATATTGAGTTGTATTTTCCGCAAGCAAAGATGGAATTAAAAAAAGGAAAGTAAATTTTCAATGAGGGAAACTTTTAAGAACTTTGGCAGCCATTATTTATGTTATAATTCACACCAGCTCCTTGATATTTCAATTTACAAGGCTATATATTTAAGGACAAGTCGAATAATTTTATTGTTGAGATTTCCAGTCACTCTTCGGATTCTTTTGCGCGTCATTAATCTTAAGTGTCGGCGGAGGAGGAGGAGGAGCTTTGTGCTTCTTCATTAATTATCCGCTTCCCACACCAATTCCCCTCCCCCCCCCCAAAACATATCGGATAAACAATTTGGCTTTTTTGTTAGTCCGTCCAAAGTCCGCTTGCTGTAATTAAAACGGAACCCTGAGGACATGCAGATTTGCCCATTTGCACCCATTCCGAGCATCCATCCATCGCCTCTTCATCGGCATTGACATCCTTACCAACACACACACACACACACACACTTATAAACACACACACTCGCACATAAACACACACACTAAAGAACTAAAGCCCTCTCTCATTTGCATGCCGATGAAATGCGAAAGCTTTTGATTTTTTCTGTGTGCGAGGCAAGGGCGCGCCAGGTGTAGTTGCATCATCAAGGACTACCGTCCAGTCAGCAGCCTGAAATGATCTGAAAAAGTTGCTCATTTTATGTGTTATATAAATAAATATATAAATAAATACGTTATGCTCTACATATAAGTAGTTAACTTCAGGCACACACCACAGGAGCGGGTATACATATATCCTTGATCTGAAGTGTTTTCTGTTTTCTGAGTGCAATAATAATCGTAAGAAGTGAAAAAGCCACTGCAATTTCAATAATTTCATCATGACTGCGCTTCATTTATTGCTCTCATTTATGGGTTAAAAATGAATTCTTTATTATCGGAGGTTGCTCGGTAAATCAGTCGGGTGCTTTAAACTTAAGCTTCTGCTAGTTTTAAAGGAACACATCCCACCCTAAATAATACATTTTGCAAGTAAAAATGTAACTAAAGTTTAATTCAATTCCTACCTAAACTTTCCCAGTGTTAAAACTATAAAAATTATGATTAAATCCTTCTTACTGTTAAAAAATAAAAAAAATAAATACCTTAAGTAAAAATGTCTCTAAAAACATTTTCAATTTTTAGTTAAACTTTATTATGAAAAACTTTACAAAGTTGAATTAAATTGAATTGAATTTTTAAAATACAATTCATAGTTTAAAAAACCCTACATAATAAATTATTTAAGTAAAAATTCAACAGAAATTGTTTTAATTTTTGTATTGAACTTTATTATAAAAAAAACTATGCAAATTTTGATTAAATTAAATTGAAATGAATAAATACAACTAATACTTGAAATTACAAAGTCTATATAATAAATTATTTGAGTAAAAATTAAACTAAAATCTAATTCGATTTCCAACTAAACTTTCTTGCCAGAAAAACTATAAAACTATACAAATAGCATTTAAATCTTTCTATAAAATTAGATTTTTTCAGTTGCTTGTTAATTATAAATTTTTAAAATAAAATTGCCTAGTTTTTCACTGAATTACAACTCCATCTCCCAAGTAAATTTCTTCTCCTCCTCAAATTTAAATAAAAAAAAATTACAGAGCAAATCATTTTCGACTTGGTGAATTTTTTCCTCGTATCCGAAGGATACGCTTCCATAATATTTACAACAAAATATTGTATGCCTTCAAATGCGCGCAAGTATGTGCGTAAAATCAATTAAAACTTTTAATTCAAAAGAAAGGTTTAAGTGAAATTAAATTCCGCCCCTCCGCTCCTCCGGAGCTCATCTTTCGCACACAGTTCAGGGTTAGGCCGATGTTCCTATATATATATATATATACTTATAGGGAGAGAGTGGGGGTGCATCTAATTTTGGGCTTCCTCGAAAGTATTTTTACTGGGGCGATCTCTCCCTCTCTCTCTCTCTGGCTTGGCCATCGGAAGTGAGTACGAAAATAAATCAGAATTCCAAGTCGAATGACGAAGGACGAAGAGCGGATGGATTCCCTGGAGGGGAAGCTAAGATTAACTTAGTTAATTAACTTGGAATGTAAATAATATGGTTATGCAGAGGAATTTGGCTCAAAACATATATTTAAACCGGCAACAGCCGGCAGTTGTGGTCATAAATATTTAATGCTAAGCCCGAGCAAATATTAAACGGAGCCTGGAGAGGATGCAGATGGAGAGAGATCTCCTTTTGCCTAGTGCAAAGGCACGGCCGCAATTAGGAAATTGTTTGCAGACACCGAAAATGTCAGCGTTGAAAGATTGTAATGAATGAATGAATGAATGAGTGAGTGGGTGAGTGGGTGGGTGGGTGGGTGAGTGAGTGAGTGGAGCAGCCGCATCGAATCCTCATCCGCACGCACCGAAATCCATACATTCACATGTCCTCGGCCACGCACATGCTGATTGCCTGACTGCCGATTCCCACAGGATGTGCGGCAAGAGCACAGATACTTGTATTACACTACAGCCTACACATATTTGCTGGGAAAACAAGGGAAATCGCTTTATTGCCAGATACACTGACAGTGTGTGTGTCTATTCGCTTTCCGTTTTGTATTTTATTTGTCCTTATCCTTGAATATTAATTCGTGTTCCCTTTAAAGTAACCGTAAATTAAATATATTAAATATATACATTTTTGTATATTTATTTCCTAGACCAAATATCGGTTAAGCAGCATTTATGTATAGTCTGTGTCAGTCGGCATGTGAACCCCCCTGCAAACAGGCACTTAGAGAGACGGACACTCAACACCGGCACAGTCGCTGCGAAAATTTCAAAAAGAATTTCCTTGTGTTCTAATTAAGGCTTGACTTCTGCTACATTACGGCCAGGAGTGCACCACCCACCACCTACGAGTAGTGGTGGTGCTTTCATGAATGCGCTCCGTGAAATTATGTTACGCCTCTGGAGTACGAAAGCGCACCTATGTATGTTATATACCTACTACCTACCTACATACACAAGTGCCGGTTGCCACCGGTTTTAGTCAGGAAACAATTAGACCGAGTGCCTTGAAAAATGCAAGAAAAATAGCACTAAATATTAAGGGTTTCTAAAATAAATGTAGTTTTATTTAAAGGATGATTTAAGGATTTAAAAAACGGGACTATTTTGGTTGGAAAACAACTAAACAGAGTACATTAAAAATAAAAGAACCATTTTACAAGCTAATAAAGGTTATTTAAATTAATATAGACTCATTTTAAGCTTGATTTAAAATATACAAGTGGGGGAAATTTCCTATAGTTCTCTTAATTGTTGGTAAATTTGAGAGAGAGAATAAATAAAATGCTGATTAAATATAACTAAATATCAAAGCATATTAAAAAATATATATGGTATTATTTTCAGCATAATTTTACGTATCAAAGTAAGAATTTTCTTAATTCTCTTTAATAATTAGCGAATTAATTAGGTAATTAATTTAAAAAAGAGTGCCTAAAATGCTGAATAAATAAGACTTAATAACAAAGGTTATACAAATAAATAAAAGATGCTTTGAAGTTACAAATATTACAAATATTTCTCTACATCTTAAAACCTTAAAGATACTTTCCCAGCCAAAACCAATCGGAATTTATATGTTGAAGCATCCAATAAGGACCCTGCAAATTGTATTATAGGCACATTAGAAATTGAGTTAGGCAGAGGCAAGGCGGCTGGCTTATTGCATTTGCTCCAAGGAAAGCCCAATGCACTTTAACGAATTGCTTTGATTTCAGCTTATTGAATGCAGCACAGCATTAGGGGAAATCATCAAGAATAGAATATTAAAGGTAATTTTTGAGGTCCATCTCCAGAAACATTCATACATTAGCTTAGCAGCTAAATATGATCTCCTTGCCCCTTAATGAGTTCAATAAAATGATGTACTATAAAGTGTAAAGCATAGAACACCCACACAGTCATTCGCCTTGTTTACATGCAATCCTGAAAAGCACGTAGTTATCGAAGGGACTGACCAAACACAAACATGAAAGGGAAAAACACACACAACACTCACTACTCAGCCAGGGAAACCTCACGCATGCACTTGAAAAATTGAACAGAAAATACAGCGCTTGCACACAGAGTGAGTGAGTGAGTGAGTGAGAAGGAGAGTGAACCCCCAGCCCCAAATCCCAACACACATGACCGCCACCATGGTTCCTAGGTCATAAAAATGTTTGTTCTGTCTGATGGACACGGGACTCCAAACTCGTAGTCGCACACTCCTAGTGCCCGGCACTCGTTTTCCTACTCGCTTTCCTACTCGTACTCGTACTCGTTCTCGTTCTCGACACATGCACATGGAACATGGAACAACTTTTAGTTGCTGGCATAGTTGCCGGCAGCTATGTGTTTTTGCTTGTACACACGTTTGGCTGGCAGAGGAGAAGACCTCTCCGGGGTTGTTCCGGCAGTGACCTTTAGCCACGAGCTACCTGAGCCTACGCCGCCGGCCAGCGGGTAGTGAGCTGTGAGCTGTGAGCTGTGAGCTCTGAGCCCTCAGTAGAGTGTCGCAGATAGTGAGGAGAGTGAGCAAAATGGGCACAGGGCGCACCGAGGAAGAAGCCACAATTCGACCGAGAGGAGCGGCCAAGCGTGGCCTCGTCGGGTTACTTGATACGATGCAGTAAAATAAACAAAAACAATACTGAAATAAGACCGAAAATAGCCAAAGATTAGGGATAATGCGAAGGCTAAGTAGGGGAATGGAAAAGGCTTAAAATATGAAAGTGTTGATGGTTTAGAGAAGTTTGTGTGTGTTTTTTTAATTGGATAAATTCATGTAAAATTCTCGCAAAAAGAAGACAAATAAGAGAACTCAAAATGTTTATTATTTTAAGATAATAAATATGTATATTTCAATAGCAGTATATTGAAATTTAATACATTTTATTCTTTATTTAAAATTAAGTCTTAGAAAATAAACCTTAACTGGCGATCTTGTAATGATTTCTATAAATTTACAAATCTATAAATTTTTGACAGAATTTACAGTGTTTTTTTTTGTTAGAAGAAAAGTGCAACTGATAGACTTTAACCCGAAGCTCTGTGAAGCATATGGAACACATTTTCTTTCCAAGAAAACAAGTGAAAACTGGTTCCGGTATTTTTTTTTTGTCATTCTGGAAAATTGTGACAAAAACGTCATGGAAGGCGGCGGCATGTCAAAGGAACTTGTAGAAATCGCGTTAAGGGATGGTTTTTTATTTTTTTTTATCCAAACTACGCCTTGTTTTGGGGGTCGATGACTGCCCGGTTTCCATATATTTCTTGCTAAGGAAACCCTCAAGTATGGCACTATTCTTACCATTAGTCTTTGCCACCGCACTTGTTTCGAGTGTAGAGCACACATATGTACCTATTTCGCTGTGCGGCTCACACTGCCACGGGTATGGGTATATATGCTCTCGATTTTTATCTTACTCAGCGGGCGAGGCATAGAATGATGTGGAATAATGCTGGCGAAGATGAAGGGGAAAGGCGGCGAACGCCATGTGGCAGATCTTAACTGAACTGAAGCGAAATGAACGGAGAAGAGCAGACCAGAGCAGAGCGTAGCATAGTGGCATAGCGTAGTGGCATAGTAGAGGCAGCTGACCCATGAATATGCATTCCCCTTGCCACAACATCCAGTTCCATTATATTTATGCGAAACATCTGTGGGAACTGCAACTGTCATTGCCTCCAGTATACCGAGTTTGTTTTCATTTTCGGTTTCATTTTCATACAGACCGGGAAATTTGTTTGCCAGCCAACCAACCGAGCAATGCACAGTGGCTATATTTTATTATGAACTCTTAATATTTGTTGAAAATATAATTTAATAATTGCATTATTTTATTTTTGCTTTCTATATAAGAAAAATGGTTAAAAAACTATGTTTTTAAACTAGAGTTTTTATGAAGAAACTAAAGAACTTTAATATTATATATACATCTTAAAAAGGCTCTTAGAACTTTTAGAAGAACTGATCTTTTAATTCCCAAAATTTCTCAAAATAAGGCAAACATTTTGCTTAATTAATATTAAAGCTAAAGTAACAAAATAAAAAGTAAAGTAAGTTCTGTAACATTTTCATTTTAATTGTTGTATACAAACAATAAACAGTGGCTATATCTTTGTATGGACTCTTAATATTGCTTAAAATGCTGTTTAATAATTTTTATGCTGTTTAATAATTTTTTTTTTTAATTCTATTGAAAGGACATACAAAAGCCGAAAAACTTGAATATTTCATATTCAGCAAATAGAGGTCTTTAAAACTGAAAGAAAAACTGATGTTTAAATCCTGAAAATATCATATTTAATTAATAATTTTATTAATAAATTATAAGAGGCTATGAAAACTAAATGAAATACTGATATTTTAATACCCAAAAAGATAATGCATAAAATGATACTTAATAACGAAATTTAAATAAATTTGACGGTTAAAAATGCTAAAGCAACAAAATAAATAGTAAAGGAAAAACTGTAATATATTCTTTTTATTTTTTAGGCAAATAATTGTATGTATTTCATATAGTATATATTATTTTGTTTTTAACTAATTTTTATATTTATATTTAAACAATCTCTATAGCTTGTAGACCACTGTGCGGGTGATATAACCAAGCTAGCAATCAACTACTTAGGGCCGAGTTGTCTGCACGGCACACTTTTCGCAACTTGGCGATGCATTCACAGAAATTAGGCAAGTTGCAGCTGAAAATGTACACTAACAACGGCTAATGGAGACGGCGACGGAGACGGCGACGGACACGAAGATAGCTCTGCCACGGGGGCAGGGCAGGGGGGAAGCGGAGCTGAATTGGGATGGGAATAGGAGCCGCAAAGTTATTGACAGAGTTGGCAACATAAATTCGAGTTAAAAGTGTTTAGCGCGTGGATTATTAAGCCACTCGTCGAAGTTGAGTGCGCGCAAACTTTTCCACCGCCGCCGCCGCCACTTTGCCAGTCAGGTGTGTGTGTGTGTGTGTATGAGTTCTGGAACGAGTTCCCTAGTGTCAGGTGAGCGGTGAGGGAAATGGGATTTAAATTTGATATATAAACATGGTACAGTGCACACTCGCCACGGGGAGCTGCCTGTTTTTGTCAAGAAAAATTGATTTTTTGTTAGGAGTTTAGACTATAAAATTCAAACTCTTAAGTAGGATTTTTGATACAAATTACTAGTGAGGTTTGTTTTTAAAGTGAGATTAGTTTTGATAAGAATATTACATAAAAAATATATTTTTATAGAAATTAAAATAAATTTATATTGGATTTCGTATAAAAAGTATAAAAACAATTCCCAAGTACGAATTTGGAGAACAATTAGTGATTAGGTTTCTTAATTTTATATTTTGTATAGTAAGCTTGTTTCTTGAAATTTAAGTTTAAAAAAAAACCAGTTAACTTAACAATTAAAAAAAAAACATTATTTAAAACATTATATTAAATTATTCAACATTTGTATTGAAATTAGAAATAGAAATTAGAATAATTAGAATTAATTTAGAATTCCCAAGTACGACTTCAGGATAGAAATGATTTTAAACTAAGCAATCTGCTATGGTTTCATGAGTCAGTAAAACAACTACTATTGAGGGTTTAAAAAAAAAAAACATAAAAAGGTAAATAAAAAGTACTAGAAAAATATTTTTAAATTATTAGAAAAGTTCACTTAATCAAGTGTTTCCTCCTTGAAGTCAAACCCGGCTATAAACTCCAGTCAAGAAATTTCTTATGAGGATTAAGTAGTCGTAACTTGCAATGATGTTACAGTACTAAAAAAAAAGTAGAATACACAAGCTGACACAAGCTAACCAAAAAATATATATTTATGAAAACTTTGCCCAGAGTATTTCCTGGTCCAAACAATATTTATGCTAAATCGCACTTAAAATTTGCTCGATTTAAATTTGTATTAACGTTTACTGTGTTCGCTTTCCATTTTATGGATTTGACGTTAAGCCGTGCTTAGAAAACATTCATTTCCCACGACCCTAATTAATTCAGTATACTTCCCATCTGTATTTTCAGGTAATAAACCCCTCGGATCCCCAGGATCTGTGCCAGAACGTATGTATATATAAATATATATATATATAGCGACAGGGTCTCATCAAGCACATGATGCTGCTGCTGCTGCCGCTCTGCCATATAAGACTTGTAAACATTTTAAATTTGAATTACGTGCTCTGCCTACTAAGCCAGAGGCAGAGGCAAAGGCAGAGGCTAGGGAAAAGGCAGTGGCAGCATTGAACTGGCGGAAAACAAGGCAAGTGGCTAGGAAAATATTTTTCAAATGAGCAGCTAAACTTTCACTCTGCCACCGAAAGCAACAAGCGCTCTTCTCCCTCGGAGGAGGAGGAAGGATTTCGTTTGGGATGATGGCCTGGGATCAGGTCGTGAGATTTCCAGCAGGAGCCAGAAGGCACCTCCAACCCACACCCACAACCCACACCCACACCCCACACCCACACCCACCTCTACTCAAGCGGATGGAAGTGTCGGTTGGTTTTTTGATGGCATCGCCGCTGGCTGCTGAACTCGGTGTTTCACCTCCCCCTCCACAGTTTGAGCAGCCAAGAAAAATTAGAAAATTTATTAAAGTGTTGCACACACACACACATACACGCACACACTCTCATTCGCGGCAAATCCTTGGCTGAAAGATACAAATCAACCAAGGTAGATGCCTTGGCGGCGGACAGATGGCAAGGCTTAACTCTGACATCAGTCCCGCACAACCCACACACACCCGGCACACACCCAGCACACACATCAAATATAATTGACTTGGAAATGTAAGACAAATGTGCGAAAGAAAGGGAGACGCGTCGCCTGATGTAGCTGTCCGTATAGCTGTGCATCCCCCGGGGGCAGGATCTAATGGAGACTGAAGAGTAAAGGAATGGCGAACATTTAGGCTTTAAATTTATATTTCTAACAATTTTTTAAGCTTTTAAACAAGAGAAAAGAAAGCTAAATTGACAAAATTTAAACCAGAAGCTTATCGTAAGCAAAGAATAGTTTAGGGAAATATTTGGACTTAAATTTAGTTTTTTGAATATTTTTTGAAGCAAGTTAAACAGATAAAAAATGAATTTTTAAATCTGCAGAGCCAGATAATATTTCCCAGAAGAAGAAACTGTGTCTTAAATGGTACTTACACCAAACATTCTGTAGAACAACAACATATAACTTTCTTAAACAAGATTTTTCACACAAAATAATGTATATATAATATCAAAAAAATTAAGAAATGAAATCAATTTATTTATAAGGCAGCTCAATAATTTGTAGAAAGTCTACTTAAAAATCCATTGACGTTTCCCTTTTATTTATTTGTCTTAAAATTCCATTCCAATTGCAAGACTATACAGAAACTTAAAATAACATTTACACTGGAATTCAAGGCTGCTGTTCAGTCGAGAGGAAAATGAATTCTTCCTGCGTTTGTGTAAATTCATGTAATGAATTTACAATGTTTTTGTATCTCCACGACAATGAAAAAACTGAAGACAAATTTTTTGGAATAAAACTGAAAGGTGATGTTTCCAATAAATCAACAGCGCAGTTTATTGATTTTATAGAAATCTCGTATTGTTTAAATTATATATGTATATGTGTATGCCTTTCCTTTCATTTATTCTTATTTTTTTTTTTATCTTTTGAGCCTTTGCCACCCCTTAAACAAATTACTGGGCTTTTGTCGGCCTTTTAAGAAAGAGCTTTTTATCGGCAATGTTGATTTAGCTTGTGCAGCATCAGCAACAGCATCGTCACCACCGAAGAGCACCACCGAAGAGCCACCCAAGAGCAGCACCACGTGCGCCAATATTGCCTCGGGGGAGCATCGAAAAGGCAGAGGGGATGAAACCCAACAACAGCATTGCTGAGCCACTTGACCCACGGCGATCAGAGGGGGAGAATTGAGATGGTAGAGAGTACAATAAGAAAGTATTTTAGGGATGCAAGGACAGACTATGGAATACCCGGTGATTGCTCTCACTCATGACCCTTGATAAATATTTATTTCAGTTATAAATTGCTTATATTTAGTTTACAAATATTTATTCCGGAAAAACATATTTTTTTAAATTCTTAATTAATTTTATATTTTTATTTATATAAACATTAAAAATTTCAAATAGGAATTCAGCAAAGTCCAACTAAATCCTAATAATAAAGCATTTTAGAGATAGAAACAAAGACTATAGAATAACCATACCTTCTTCTCTAAGAAATCTCTCTTTTAAGGAAATATATTTAAAGAGTTCCGAGTACAAAAATGCTCAAATTAAATTCTCAAAAGAAAACTACATGCTATTTCCTTTCTCTTTAAGCATTTGCAGAAGTTATAAATGGGAAAGCATAATCAAATTCATATAAATCATATCATTACTTATGGCCGAGTAACTTTTCTTTACCATTAAAATGTACACACTTTTTGTGCATTACTCTTCTTTTTTCTGTCCATTTTCTGTTGTTCGAATAGAATGTCATATATATATATATATAGTACTTTTTGCGGGGAATATAACAAAACAGGAACAGGGGGCAACTGCGTCGCCAAGAAAGATGCATGTTTGGCATGTTGAGGGTGAGTGCTGAGGGTGGTTGCACTTATTATTATACATATATATATATATACCATATATAATATATATAAATGTGTATTGAGGGGGTGGTTATTACTGGGTGTGCGTGTTCATAATGCAAATCCCCGCCAGGCGATTGGATTTAAATGAAATTTTATATAAGAGCCCATGCCCCCGATCCCGATTCCTATCCCGTACCCGAACCCGAACCAAATTGACGTATGAATGAGACTGGGTGGAATGGTTGTGTGCAAATGAGTGTCTGGGCTAGCTGGGTCTCCGACCCAATATGTTGGCCATTACTATATATACCGGCGAGAGCGGAACTCCAGTGCCCCCGAGGAGGAGTAATCGCTGCAGGAGGAATCGTGCCGGGGCTAATGTGAAATTTGTATGCAGTCCAAACAACGAGAGTCATTTCTTTTGTTTTGCTCCGCTCTGCTCTGCTTTCAGCTTTCTGTTTTTCTGTTTTTCAGTTTTCCCTTTTTCAGTTTTGTAATTTACTGGCCCTGCCCCGGTTTTCCTTTTTTTTTTTTTTTTGTTTTTTGTGGGCCTACTTCGGATTCCATTCCAGCCTAGGCAATTGGCGTTGGGAAAATAACAATCAAGTGTAATAGCTGCCGAAGACCCGGGGACCCCAGGAAATTATAAATGCCTCCGTCTTGGCCCCATCCGGGGGGGCGGGCCTTTGGTCTGCTCTCCATGACCATCATCATTGGCCATGTTCCTCCTCTGGAACAACACACAGCACACAGCACACACAGAAACCACCTCCCCCTGCGGCATTAATACTTTCAGTGTGTAAATTTCGTTGGCACTTTATTGACTTTATTTGCGGGGCGTGAAAAAAATAAAAATAATAAACTGCCCATTCGATTCCGGCAAACATATGTTGCTGCGCGGGCCCAGGACGTGTTTTTATTAAGTATTTTATATATATTTTATTTTTGTTTGGGCCTAGCATAAAAATGGCTTAACATTAGCTGGAATTTAAAATATATTTTTAGGGTTATTTGGAACAGAGTTTGACGGGATTAGAGACATTTAGATTGAAGACTCCTTAAATAATTGAACTCACCTTGCCTTTAAAGAGAAAGGTTAAATAAATATTAAGTAAAACCCAAAGAGAAGTTGAAATGTAACAGAATGACAGATATTTAAAGTTTAATACAAAAAATATATATTGATTAATTATATTAATTAGAATATATTGGCTTAAATAAGTGAGGGAAAATTCTATGTACTTCATAAACCTTTAACCCTTTAACCTTTTAACCCAAAAATATAAGATCCTAGGGAAAATTATAGTGTTAGTCAGACTTTCTTTATTTATAAACTAATATTTTCCTTTAAATTATGACCCCATTGATAATACTCTCTTAACTTTACATCAAATATTTAATATTAATAATTTAAAGAGAGAGTTTTAACCCAAAAATATTAGATCCTATAGAGAATTTCAGTGTTAGTTTCTTAAAAGCAAATAATTTATGAAAATTTCTATAGAATAAAGTAAGAAGGTTTTCCTTTATACAAAATTCATATAAAAATATCACGAACATGCTTTCAAATATATCAATATATTATATTAGCAAATATATCTCTCTTATATCTTAAATATCCTGAATATCTTGAATATCTCCGAATATCTCCGAATATCTCCAAATATCTTAAAGATCCTTGGTTTTTCCTAAGCTAACCATCATTCTCGATTAGTTTCCCTACCCAGTAAAAACCTTAAAAAGCATATAAGTAGGTATATTTATATGTACAGATATTTCTACATATAAACATATACCAGCCTGTATTTCTAGGTATTCCCCACCTTATCTAGCAACCCTGCCCCTTTTCTGTGGGTTCCGGCTCTTATTTGGTGGCTGCATTAAAAAATCGTTCATATGTGTCTTTAATTTTGTATCTTCATATTTTTTTTTGTTTTTTTGCTTCTCTGTGCTGTTTCTCTCTCTGGCGGCCCAAATGGTCTGGTGGCGAAACAGAAAAATGTGAATTTTATGCGCACAAAATTACAAAAGGCAGATGCGACGCCCGACGATGGTCTGGTCCTCCCACTGTCCTCCAGTACACCCTCCCTTTATGCTATCCTGGGGATGCTGTTGGAGCTGATTCCTCCGCTGCTGCTGCTGCTGCTGCGCTGGCGACGTGTTTGCGCCTACGTGGCTGCCACATTAACCGGGGACCAGGACCAGGACCAGGATAGACGCAGGGAGCGATTGTTGTCATATGGGTCGAGGCAGGGGAGGAGTCGAGCCGAGAGCCGAGAAAATAAATCGCATTATTATGGCTTGCGTTTAATTTTTAGCAAGAAGAAACGCACATATGAAAACCCAGAGCACACAGAGCACAGACAAACGACGGACAGATGATTTTTCTGCGTTGATTGCATTCAAGAGGCAGCATCATCGCAGCACCATCACAGCACCATCACAGCACCAGCTCCATATGAATACCCACCTAAAGAGCTACGGTTCCCAGGATCCATCCCAGGCTGGGGCTCTCCCTCAGGTTTTAGGTTCCGCTTGTCAGCAGCCGCTTTGAATGCCGCTCCCTTATTATGGCACACAGCACCATCTCCATCTCCCTTCTCTAATAATGTCGGGGGTTTTTCTGCCAATTTAGAGAAATTAATGTTGGAAAAATGCTAGAAATTTAATTATTTTTAGCTTTGTATGTTTGTCTGTAAACAAAAACAGACACAACAACGCACATATGAAAACTGGTGGCGTATCTATTCAAGCAAATTGGACAGTATAAGCCACAGACTTTCCTTATTTAGAAACTAACCGACATTTTTCCTTTAAATTATGACCCAATTAATAATACTCTCTTGGCTTTACACAAAATAATATTTTATTTAATATTTATATTTTAAAGGGAGAGAGAGAGAGTTTGTGCGGGTTTTAAATGCGTATTTTGCCACCTTAGGGGAATATTAGTTTATGTCTACTTGGTTTTAGTTTTTAAGTATACATTTTATTGTTATTATATTCCCAATCAATATTACTTTCTTGACTTGATGGGGTATTTTAAATAATAATACTTTTTTTATTTGCTTTTAAATATAGACTTGCCTTTAGTGCTTCCGTCTTTTAAGTACCTACAGTTTTAAATATATATATTAAAAAGTTTCCTCTAAAATATTGCTCAATTAATAACACTTTCTTGACTTTAACAACAATATTTAAAAGAGAACATTTGTTCAAGTTGTAAGTACATATTTTGCCACCTCAAAAGGGAATACTCTTTTATGTTTGCCTTTAAAAATAAACTAGTCTTTGATGGTTCCTCTTTTTAAGTACTGTTTTTAGTATATATTTTATTGCGAAAGTGCCAAGCTGCAAGTGTTCTATGCAAGTGTCCAGTGGAGTGTGAGTTTGTCCGTGGGTGCTTTGCACTTGCACTTTTCACCACTGCCTCGTCCCAACCTCCAGGCTCCTCCTCATCCTCCCCTCTCTCTCTCTCTGATGATGGCAACTGACAGCCACTGGAAAAAGCGTAATAAAAAACAGATGAAATGAGGGAGAGAGTATACTCTTCTACTCTTTCAAAGTCTGCATATCCCTTGGCTAATGCATTTAAATTTAACTAAACTTTATGACAGCCTTCAGTTGTGGAAGAGCTTGCTAGGGATATATCTGATGGAGTACGTCCTTAGAGTCCCTCAATAATATCCATAATAATAATTATAATAACATTAATTCCCCGAGGGGATAGGGTATATAAATAGAAGGGCCAGATGGCGGAGGAAGGGTGTACTTGTGGCTTGAATGACGATGTGCGGCTGATGCGAACTGACTGCCGCTGGGTGGCTTGATGAAGATCATTAAACGGGAAGTCTAGACACTATTCTTGTTTTCTTTTCTGCTTTTTCTTTTCTGCCCCCCTCCCCATTTTCCCGGCTGCTCAGCAGCGTTGATTGACAGCTGCCTTGCGCAGCGGCTTTTCCCCCCCAAAACACTGCGCCATTGCCACCCCTCGAAGTTCATTAGAAAATATGCTGCTTAGTTGATATTTCCATACAAATTTGCAGGCACCACAATCGAGGGGGAAATAATAGCAGTTTTGAGTGTAGAAATAAATATAATAATATAAAATATGATATAAAAAGGATAGGGAACTAAGGGGAATGGTAGTATATCCTTGCAGTTTGCAATGGAATCATGAGATCGAGTTGGAAATCGATCTTAACTGAGCCACAAATTAATTCTTTTTAGTTCGGAAAGCTTTTCTGTGTAGTTTTAACAATATTAACATATGGCAAATTGTGTTTAAAACTTTTTGTTTTGTGTTTAACTTATTTAATAAAAAAATACAAAGAAAAAAAGTTTTTTTAAGCTATTAAAACTTAAATATTTATAGGAAATGACTCCTTCAATGAGTTCTATACTTCAGACTGATATTATAAAACCCCGAAAGGAGTATTAAAATGTAAATATTTAACCATCATTTTATAAGATAATTTGTGGGAAAATTAAAATAACTAACTAACTTAAAAATATAATAACTAAGCTAAAAATACATTAATTTGCATTCGGAAAACTGTTCCGACTTAGTTTTCACAAGGCCGGAAATGACTGTGTTGATAGTAAATTATTAACTATTTCCAGCTATACTTTTATTGCCTTTTACAATTTATGGGTTAATTATAAAACTTGTATTTCCTGTTTACCCCACATAAAAGAATTTCCCTAAAATCGTCTCAAACTTCGCTGTGTGGCAATCACGAAGGCGTGAGTTTTTTTGACATTAATATTCCCATTCACTACCATTTCCTGCCAATTTCTCTTTTGGCACTGAATGGCTCAAGTTTGCACAAACACACACCTTCCCCCCCGCCTTACTATTTTTGCCAAAATAAAAAAAAAAAAACAAAAAAATAATATTGTCACAGTTTGCAATAAACGCACGGGTTGCCACCAAAGTGAGTTGCTGCTCCAACGCTCCACATCCCAGGTCGCTGGTCGTCGGTCGTCCCTCTTTTATGGCCATAAAGCGACAGAAAAAAATGGAGGAAAATACTGAACGCACTGAACAGGAGCTTGGATAAATTTATACAGCACATTTCATGCGATCAACACATAAATATTATTATATTGTATTTATGCGAAAATACACGCATGTCTATATATAAACCTGCGGGCGTGTGCGGGTAAGGCTTTTCCTTTCAGCGTTTCTTGTTTTTCCTTTTTTTTTTTTTCGATGTATAAATA
>JAEIHY010017084.1:0-25176 GCA_018904565.1 Drosophila tsacasi | reverse complement strand
TAACATTACATTTACTTAGAGTATTTTCAGGGAATTTATTTATATTATCATTTCTGTTGAAGCTTAAGAAATATAATTTTAGAACCCTGAGTTTATACAGAATTTTTTAAAGATTAAAGATACATAAATTAATTTCAAATAAATGTGAAAAATAAAGAAATCGCTTTTAACAAAGTTCTAAAA
This sequence comes from Drosophila tsacasi, assembly GCA_018904565.1. Classification (NCBI taxonomy): domain Eukaryota; kingdom Metazoa; phylum Arthropoda; class Insecta; order Diptera; family Drosophilidae; genus Drosophila; species Drosophila tsacasi. The sequence goes on along the minus strand of JAEIHY010017084.1, from coordinate 24,993 downwards.
TATGCTTACATATGCGCTTCCCAAATATTTATCCATTAAAATGCACAAATTCGCTGTTCAAAAAACCCGAACAAAATTATACAAAAAAAAAAAGCAAAACACAAGGATAAACAAAAGAAGAAGATATATAATTTCGCTCGCAAATCATTCGAAGGCAGCATCAGCCTTTGGCTTTGCCTTTGCCTTTGTTTTTGCCATTTTCCTCGACATCGCCAGGCACCGACCGAATGATTTATGGCTGGCCGGGATTGGCATTGATATTGGCCAAACAATCGGACAGATACAGATAGGATATATGTATGTATGGGCTATATGTACAAAGGATGCCATCGAAAGAAGCTCTTCTCCACCGCGAGCTGTTTTGTTGCAGATTTTGCAGCAGCCACTCGGATATTTGCCTCGAATTACACCATCTCCCCGCCGAACTTTTGCCCGCATAGAAAGTTCACTTATTTATTTGGTTTTCAATTTCGGGGCTTTTTTCGCTTTTCGTTTTTTTTTTATCTTTCTCTTGTTTCAGTTTTTCAGTCGGTGTCTCTACGATTTTCTCCGTTTTCCACCACCCACTCGGGGCAGACAAATTGCGCGTAAAATAAAACTGAAATTGCAATTGCAACGAGCGGCCAGCAGAGAAATCGAGAAAATAGACAAGAGTCGAGGCAAGGAATTGGAAAGCGTTTTAAAAACAATAAAAGTGGCAAATTCACAGTCAAGTCCCACGCCCTTGCCCGTGCCCTCGCCCTCGCCCTCGGCCACTCCTCTCCCAAAATTCGCAAATATTGCACGTACGTGCAGCGAAAAACTAAAAACAAAAAGAGGTTTAAAAAAAAAAAAAAAGGAAAACAGAACCGAAAAACGATATTCGTTGCATTAAGCGAAGTAGGAAAACCAAATAGAAAAGTTGGAAAATACTAAAATGTTTGTGTTTTTGGCCACATCTGATGACATTCGAGGAGAGGCACAAAAAAAATAAAACAAAAATGGGAAGGTGCACGGAAAACTCTAAAAAGAAGTTCGATTTTTTGTACAGAATTTTTGAAATTGTAACTAATTTTTATTAAACATAAATCGAGCTTGAAAAAAGTTAAGGTTTTGAATGGTAATTAAATAATTAGTTTTTAGCCCTCCAAAAATTTGTGTTTATAAATCGAAATACAAATTTTGATAATTAAAAAAAAAATTAATTACAAATATATAGGAATATTTGTTAAATGTCCTAGAAATACCTCTATATAATTACTAAAAAACAAGTAAAATTAAAATGCTTTTTAAAATCCAAAATATTTTAAAAAGCAATTTAAATGACTTCTTTAGAATTTATAATTTTCCAAAATTAATTAAAGGAATTCTGTGAGGCAAAAATTTCAAGAAATAAATTGAGAAAATTTGGTATTAAGAAAATTACAAATTAAAAACTTCGAATATAAATACATAAAATACATAATACATAAAAAACAATAATAGTAATTATTGCCTTAACATATATTCTTTTTTACTGAATAACAATATAATTTTACAAATAAATTACCTAAAAAAACATACAAAATGTTTAAATTTAAGTTTATGTAATTTCTATGATTTTCTTACAGTGCCGCTCCGTGTCGCCTCTAAATAAAACCCAAGCCACAGAGAGGCCTCCCCCTCACCTTAGTTATCAATGAATGAATATGGAAATGGATGAATGAATGCTGGAATGAATGGGCATGAATGAGTGAATGCCTGACTCGCTGGCTGACTGAATAATTGAGTGAATGAGTGAATGAACAGGGGTGGGAAGGGAGGTCTAAGCTTGGAATATGGATAAAATGCCGCGGAATGGAACGGAATAGAGTAAAACGAGGCTCATTGCAGCCACTCGTCTTAATTTTTTTTTTTTTACTGCCATTCCTCTTCTTAGCCGGGCTTTAGTTGGAGTTGTTGTTGTAGTTATTGTTGTTGTAGTTGTTGTATTTGTTGTTGTAGCTGGGGAAAGCCGCAAGCAGACAAAGCCTTTTTGTTAACGCTTTTTGTCCATTTTGTCGACGGTTTCTATACACACATTTCTTTTTTTATAAGCAACAGAATTTTTTTGGTGCCAAAAAATGTTTACTAAATATTTTCCAGGGTATTTCTTGATGTATTTACAATTTTAAGTATTCAACGAAAATAAATATGACATGTATAGGTTCTTTTTTGTACGTTATTTAGAAATGTAATATTACGTATACGGTATGTTGATATTTGTATAGCAAATTACTAAGAAATAAATGAATCTATAAAATATATTTACAATTAAATTGTATTTTTTATTTATATATATTTATATATATATATATGTACATATTTTAAACAACCCTATTGAGTCCATTCAAAAATGTAACATGCCGTATATGTAATATTTGTATACATTAACCCGCACTTAAATATTACGTATACGTCTTATTAGTTTAAACTTTTCAAATTAAATTAAAGTAATGGCATTTAATTATTATTTATATGTTTTTGAGGTTTAATAATTAAAAATATATTGTAAGTATTTATTTAAATTTCTTTAAAATTTCAAAAGGGTTTTAAATGTAGTTTATACATTTTTGCAGGATATTGCAGCAACCTGAAGAGACCTAACTCTGAAAATACACATAGCTCCATCTCTTTTCCTCACTGTCACACAACAAAAGATGCCCAAATTAGCACACACACACTGATATACACACACGTGTGTGCGTGGTTGACAGTTAAGTGCGAAAAAAGCGAAGAAGAATTCGCAGGATTTTGCACTGCCTTCGGTTTTCCCTATTTTTTTCCCCCATTCCTTTTTTTTTTTACGTTGCTCGCGTTCCACTTTTTTCAGTATTTCAGTTTGGCCAGATGCAACAGAAATTCTTATATAGTACACCTTCCCTCCTCCCCTTTGCATAATTAGTGAGTGGCTCAGTGGGTACACCAACAAGAACACCAACAACAACAATAATAATAATAACAAGGATAATAATACAACGGACAGAAGAAGCAGGCAGAAGCTCTGGCTTGGGCAAGTCAAGTGGCTGTGTGCCATTTTCTCAGCACCTGCGAAAAAAAAAAGGAAAACAACACAAAAAATGTGCCTTGCTCCTAATTGGCAAACTCAACTACAAAGAAAATGTGGAAACTGTAGGGCTTTAAAGAGTAGTGGCAGAGGAAAGCCTGCGGCTGCGTTTTCCCTGATTAGGATAAGTTGCATTTAAGCAACATTTAAAATTAACTTTAAATTGAAAATCAGTCTCAAAAGCAGAAAGAGAAAGAGCCATGGGGCTAGAAAAGGGACAGCAAAAATGTTGGTGACTTATCTTATCTCTGCACTGTGAGGAAATAAATTTATAAAAAGAAAATTAAAGTATTTTAAGAGAATTATTAGATATTTTTAAAGTGGTATAAAATCAATCGCATAGTTTCATAGATCTTTAAAAGAACATAAAGTAATTTTTAAGTTTTTAATAAGGGGTTTCAGCATTTGCTAGCCAAATCTTAAGTAAAGTAAATTGTTTAAAATTTATCATCAATTTTTCATCACGTGTATAATACATTTTCGTTCCCACTCTCCCAACATCTGGCCGCATAAATCCACGGGGGCCAAGTCAACGCTTTTTTTTGGGGGGGGTTTTGTTTATCGTTTGGCCGTCTTTGCTGCCAACCGCTTGACTTCAACGATCCCCTTTGCATTTTGTTTACAGTGAACCAGCAGCAGCAGCTACAAGATAAAGTCAAATAGTTACAACAGCATCATGACAGGACGGCCTCAGTCACTCAGCCACTAGTCCTTCGCTTTTCCTTGCAGTTTGTTCAGAGACGGCAGCCAGACATAAGGGAAGGTGGTAGCCAGACAGTCAGTCAGTCAGCCAGCCAGTCACTCTTTCAGTCATTCATTCCATCAGGTTAACCTGGGTCCGAGCTGCGAGTCAGCGTCCAAGGCATCCATTTGCACCGCACCGGGACAGCAAGCAGCCTTTGTGGCAAACAAACAGGAGCGCCGAGTTCAAAGGGGGCCAGACGGTGAGTCAAAGGAAAAAGGGGGTCGGGAGTTACTCTTTTACTTCAAACTACAACAACAAGTGCTCTAAACTATACTACACCGACTTTGTGGCATTGAGAACGCAGACTAAACTAACAAAAAAAAACAAAAAAATAAAAAAACTGAAGAAACAAATCCCTTAAGGACCTTCTAATTTACAGATACCCTTTAGTTGTATAGATATTATATTTAAAATAAATATAATTTATAATTTAAATATATTTCAAGAGAAATATCTCAAAAGATCTTTTCAAATCCTTTTCCATTTATATCTAGAAATGCGTCAAAATAAAGTCTTAACCACAGGTTAAATTTAATAGGGGGTTCGCTACCTTAAAGAAAATCATAGTACTTGTATTCTTTATAAATCAATTTAAGGAATTACGTTCCTGGAAAAATAAATGAAAATATATATTTATATTTAAGCTGCGGCTAAGAATAATATAAGATTCTTTCCATTAATTTATTAGCCTGAAGTTAATTTTAACATTAGGTTTAGTACTTGAAATACTAATTAATGTATTCTTATTAATAAATCAAAGCAAATAATTAAGGTTTTCTACAAAAAAAAAGATTTAGCTTGATTGCAAAAAAATATATATATTTGTATTTAACTGGCGGTTAAAGATAACAACAGGTTAGCTTTCTCTACTAACGGCCACTCTTTAAGGTGCCAAAAAACCTGAACCTAATAATTACTGTATAATTTTCCCACCAAAATTTGCTTAATCACAGCTTAACCCAAGGTTTAAGTTTAACAGGCAATTCATCAGTTTTGCAACGAAGACCCATACACTTTTGAAAAGTAGAGTAAAATATGCAAGTACAGTTTCCCTCAGGTATTTTTGCATTTGATTTTCAAGTTCTGTCTCGTCGCAGACCCTGGACTCTTGCGGTGAGGAAGAGGAAGAGGAAGAGGAGAAGGAGGTGGGTGGGAAAACCTGGTGGAAAAAACAAGGATGGATTGGGAAGCGGATGCCAGTTGTCCGAACTCTGAGGCCAAGGTGCAGTATTGCCTTGACAGCCCATCAACTTGCGTTTCCCGCTCCTCTGTGCAACCCCATATCACTGTGTTTTTTTTTTTGCATCATCTCACCCCTCAACCTCTCTCCCTTCTCCTCTCCCCTTGTCCGATGTCTTCTCTAGTTTGATGATGCCTTGGCTTGGCACACAAAATTGCATTTCGCTCAAGGTGTGACCAGGTCCGAGTGCAATGCGAAGTCCCCTGCCAAGCATTTATAAATCGTGTGACAAGCATGCTTGCACTTGGGGAAAATATCAACAAACTACTTGGGATTTATACATTATCGAGAAAAAATTATTAGAAATCATTTATTTTTTCTTATAAATGAGTAAAAATCAATAGAAAAAATATTTGAAGATATAGCAAGCATCTCATGAGACTCAATTTTGTTTTATTAAAAAAGCATTTTATAAAGAATGCAATAGAAAATTGTCCTCTTATACCATATGCGTCAAAAGTTTTAAAACTCTTAAAAAGTGGTCCCAAATTGTACTAAAAAAATTTTACAAAGTAAAAAATCATTAAGAATTTGGTATTTAAAAAATTAAAAAATGCCTTAGATACCCATTTAAACTATTTTTAAGTCCCCTTATCATTCTGAAACACACTAGCATAATATTTTCTATTTTAAAACTTGTATACATATTTTAGAACGATATAATTTTCCATAATATTATTATTTATTTGTGGAAAATCTCTTGAAATAAATATATTTTCAAATAGAGATACTTATGTGTATGGATTGTGTTTATTTAGGCAACCATGTAATGGTTTTCATACACTTAAAATGTTATTATTTACTTTTAATCACTAAAAATTGGTTTATAATTTTGTTATATTTATTAATACAAAATTTATCCCTGTGTATAGTGTATAAAGAGTGATGAGATTCTGCGGGAAAGACCAACGTCCATTGCCATAAAACTTAAACAAGTTATTTATGCACACGCGTTGCGTGCTTCAAGCTCGTTTTCAATTGCAGCTGGCAAATGTTTAAGGGAGGTTGGAGGTTGGTGGAAAAACCGAGGGAAAAGGGAGCCGCAAGGTGCATGAAAAGTGGAGGGGGGGCGAGGGGATGGGTGGAAAGCGGCAACTGCATGGGGCCTTAAGTTATCAACATGGAATGCAATTTTCCAAACTGTCTATTTTCTATGCAAATTCGCTTGCATTTCACAACGCGCTGCGCTTTGCGCTTTTCCTCTATATCTTTCAACTCAGCCACGCCCAACGCCCAGCTCCCATCCCATATGATTTTTTTAAACTAATGCGTGCATAAATATAGGAGTTACAAATTACGTATTTTTTAGTTTTTAAAAGTCATAAAAATTATTTAAAATATTGTGCATACAACTTATGTTTTTAAATCTTGAACTTAACTCGACTTTTTGAGTTTAAGAAGATAATACTTTTTTAATTATATTTACTTATTGGGAAATATTTTTGTAATTACACAAATTTAAATTATATATTTTGTAAAGAATAAAATAAATTAAAAACCTTGATTTCTTTGTCATAATGTAATTACTATTTTTGTTTTACAAAGAAAACTCCTGCTAAAATAATTCATAAATAGTCAAAAGCTGGAGTTTACTTTAAAAAGTAGTTTTTCAAATTTACATAAATTATAATAGGCTGCAAATATTATTTAAAACAAAAAATCAACAATATAAAATACATTTATTATTTTATAGTAAACTCATATTTTTTATAGAAATTCCCACACTTTACACAATACTTTCTTAAAAATAAAAAAATAGTTTAGGTCTCTATTGGTGCTATTATTTTGACCTTAGCTGTTTTGGGTGGCTTCGGGGATTCACAGGGTGCAGGCAGGCCATATCAGCCATATTAGAGGGCCGAGTGCGAAGAAGAAAAAGTAGTGGGAATAAAAAAAAAAACGGAAAAACGTAAAGAAAAAGCGTCGCACAAACATGCAAATGAAATGTGTTGCATAGTTTAGGGCGCACGGGCGCACTCGCACACACTTATCAACAGCATCCTGTGCTGTGTGTGTGTGTGTGTGTGTGTGTGTGTGTGGCATATTAACTTGATATATATTTAGCTAGAAAATATAATGCTTACGACAGATTTTTTTGTATTTTTATTGCCAGCAAGATGCGACAATGATATGCTGGCAAGAAAATACCTAAAAGGTAATTGGAAAACGTATTTTGAAAGAAGATAAATAATATGGAAGAATATATTTTACTCCCATTAAAGTATTTGTATTTGCAAGTTCCGAAATTAAACTAATTTCAGCCTAGTTTTCCCTAATTTTCCCTAGAATTTTCTTCTGATTTTGCTGGCCTCTTAAAGCCCAATTCATTGGCTAATCAGTGAGCTCTCTGGCGGCCAGCACGGCCCGTTGCATCATTGATGGATGCCAAAGGGCACTTGTAGACCCCTCTCTCCCGTTAGAACCCTTTGGGCGGTATTGACATCACCATTACCCCCCCGCCCCTTTTTCGGGAGCTGCCACAAAATCAAGCCACATTGATGGGGAAAACGCGTCAACGGCATTGAAAAACCAAATGAGCGGCGCTTTTGAGCGTTGCTCTCGATTAACGCGAGGTGTAGGGTGGTGGGTGTGGGGAGGTGTTTGCTGCCAGGGAGTGGCAAGGTCGCTGCTGAGGGACTGAGGGGTGGCTGTTCGATTGATGGAAGGTCGAAGTTGAAAGCCGCTGAACTGGACGAAAAACAAGCCCCCTAGTCATGCCGTAGAGGCGTGGCAACGTGACTTACGCCACTTTTTGGCATACACTTGGCAAAAATTAAGTTAAAAAAGTTTATGCAGTTTTTGTAAATGGTTGAATAAGTTATGATGTTGGTAAAATTAAATAAGGATTGAAAACTTTATAATTTTTCTAGTTTATAATTTAGTTGTATCAAAAAGTAACAAACTGCATAGAAAAGAAGAAAATATTGATTTATTATCATTTAAAAAATTCCTTTTAATATATTTGTAGATATCTTTTTAATATTCACTTGGTAACATTTAATAATTCATGAGTTTTCTTTGAGGGCAAGACCTTACCAAAGAGGTTATTATTTTTCTGTCCAGGCTCTACATATACACATATAAAATTGATTACAAAAAATCAAATCAAATCGATTAATTGGTCAGTTTACTATATTTAATGTTAGATATTTTCGATTTTCGATTTTTATTAATATGAGCTAAAATATTAAAATATATTAGTATTATAGACAAAATATATTAAATCATTTTTAACTATACAGAAAATACAAATAAATCATAATTTTTGAAAAACACTATTTATCAATATTTATTGCTAAACGATGAGTTTGAGATAAAGCCTTCATTATTTGTAATATTGAATATCCAATCTAATATCTCAAAAACACCTATTTATATATTTCACCATATAATTTCATGCAAAGATGACTTTTCCGTTAACAAAATCGCATTAAACAAATACCATGGCACGACTATTGTTGCTGCTCAGTTTATTTTGGCAATGATTTCCGCTCGATGGAATGCTGAACGTTTTTCGCCAGTGCCATTTGGCTCAATTACACCGTCGAGATAAGGATTGAAGGTGTTAGGTTGGCTGCCAACACGCTCGCATCAAGTTTAGAGGGGCGTGTGAAGGGGCGGGGGTGAAGCGGGAGGACGGGAGCTGGATAGCGGGATCTGGAGCAGAAGTAGCTGCGAATCCCTTCTGACATTGACAAATAGTGTGCGAACTACAATGCAGGCGTGCACATACACGCATGCCGTGGCAAAATGTGTTGCATACTTGCGGGCGCAAATTATTGCCAGCAGGCAGCTGCAGCTGCGACTCCTTCTCCTCCCAACTCCTTCCAGCTCCTCCTAGCTCCTCCCAGCTCCTCCCAGCTCCTCCCAGTTTCTCCCAGCTCCTTCCAGCTGCTCCTGTTTCGGCTCCCGCTCCAGCTACTGCTCCTACTGCGGCTCCTGTTCCTCCTGCTCCTCGCCAGTTTGCTAATTAACAAAGCACTTTACAGCTGTCCGGAGCGTTAGAGGGGTTGTGCACCGTAAGAAAATCTTTAATGGGGATTTTTGAACTATATAATAATAGAGGAAAATGGGAATTATCAGCTTCAGAAATCACTAGGCGTTTTGAAACCTTTAGAAAAAGTGTCTAACAGTATGCAATATAAAGTTTCCGGTGCCAAAGTCATTGAAAACATTTTTTTTTTTACTAATTAAAGTTTGTAAGCCTAATTTAGGACACATTTTTAAGGGTTTTAAACACCCTAGTAGTTTCTGCAGCACCTTCTTTTTTTTTTAAATCATTTAAAATTCGACTCTAAAGTTTGCTATATTATTCTCAGCAAAAAGACATATAAAATATTTTCATTAATTTTATATTAAGCCAATAAAATGTTTCCTAGCACACTTTTATTTTCCAGACATTTTAAACTACAAATCTTAGTTAATCCTTAACCGGTTATAGTTTTCTTCAGTGCATCTATACCTTTCACCTTGCCTCTTCCACCTGGCCCCAAAAACAACAGGAGCAGACAAAGCCTTTAGGACCATCATCACAGCGAGAGCTTAGCCCGTTTCTTGGCGCCTGCCTTCCCCGTTTATACCCGACCCCTCCTTTGCATTAATTAAATTTTATAACGCCGCCGCTGCAGCTGCTTGTGTTATGTGTGAGTGCGTGTGTGTGTGTGTGTGGGGGGGTGTGCAAGTGTGTGTGTGTGTGTGTGGGGGAAACACGTGACGCAGCAGAAAGCGTTGCATAATTTGACGGCGCCTTCGGCGACGGCGACAACGTTTAGAATTTGCCGCCAAGTGTTCCGCTGCGAATCCGTCGGTCTACACATATGCATATGCATATACATATAAATTTATGTACATACATACATATATCTATATATAGCTCACCTAAACTGGCTGGATTTCCAAACTCCATGCAGCCACTTTAACCAACACGTTTTGGGAAAAATAGAGTTCTCACTCCCTTGGTCTTAATATGTGTTTTTTGGGACTTTTAAAAGGGGTAGAGGAAGTGTGTTTTTTTTTTAAATTTATATTGTATAAAAAATATGTTGTATAAATGCAAAGAGCATACAATATTAAAAGATTTTTTCTTATACCTCCAACCATAAACCAATTGTTTTTGTTTCTATATTAAAACATAAATAATTTATAAACAATTAAAATGTTCCCTTTTAATATATCGTATTTAAAAAAAGTCCTCGTATAAAGAATATATTATAAACAGATTTTTTCCTACAATTCTTAAAACATGTTTTAGGTATATTATAGGAATATTTCTTTTTAAAGTACTAATGTACTTATTCTTTGCTTCTGAATTAAAATATAAATAACTGATAAACAATTAAAGATTTGCTGCTAATAATGTTTCTTATTTCTAAACAATTAACAATTTTCCCTTAGTGATAATTCCCAATTCTACTTAATTTATTTAAAATGTAAATTAATAAGAACATTGAAGCAGACAAATAAATAATACTTTAAAAGTAAGTATAAAACTGAACTAAACGCCTTAATAAGAAAGTCTCATTATCAAGACAAAGCCAGAGGCAGTTTTTCTTTAAAAAAAACTAACCACTTAAAAATATATATATATATAAAATATACATCCATTAGCATTAACACTAATTAGTTCAAAGTCTTTTGTGGGTTCAAGTTCAATGAAGACGTTTTAACCAGACATTTGCCGAAGGCATTTTAACTCAAAGAAATTTCACAATACAAAAGAACAATTAATTTTGCAAGTTTTCAGACGCATTTGAGCAATTAAAAGGATATATATTTCGCAAAGGAAAGAACAAAGGCGGTCTTAAAATATGTTTACAATAACTAAAGACTTTAGTTTACTGCCTACAAAACTTGCCGTATAACTTTTCAGATTAGTTTTGACTTTAATTGCGGCTTAATTATATTATTTCTCTCTTTGTTTTCCTAACTTTTGGCCTAATTGAATCATTTAGAATTATGAAAAATCACGAACCTCCTCCAGTTGAGTTAATTCGATTATTCTCCATTATTTATGTTTTCGAGTGGCAGCTAACCAAGCATTTATTTATTTAGCATTATCATTGTTATTACTTTTGTCTCTCACTTTTATTCGCTGTCAATTAATTGGCCCAAGGACTAGAGGCGTTTTTGTCTCCTTGAAGGAAATTAAAAACACTGAGAGAGAGAGGGGAGGGGGGAACAGGGAAAACGGAAGCAGATGCCGTGCAATTGGAATGAAAATTTAACAATTTTGCAACTCTAATCTGCGCGGCAATAAAATGAAAATGCTGCAAGGAGAAAACTTCGCCACGCGTACGATGGCTTCAAGGGAGAATTTAACCAGAGACTCGACTGAGGGATACCCACGGTATTTTTATATTTTTATGGATTTATTTTGTATGTATATAGAATTTATTATTTATTAATTTACTTACTGATATCTTTAAAGCATTGCAATTTATTTATTTATTTATATTTTACTAATATTTGTGACGAATTTCGGTAAATCGGTATATAATAAATCGAATAACAAAATCAGTACCTTTTGTGGATATATAATATCTTTGAATATGTATACAATTATTAAATTAAATATATTTTATACTATTAGAAAAATCTTTTAATTGAAAAAACTTAAAAATACAATGTGTTGGAATATTTATTAGCCATATTTTACATATCCTTATTCTTAATTTCTTAATTTAACCCATATAACACATGAAACCAATTTACCCTTTTTCAAGCCCTTCAAAGATGCCAAAAAAATTCGTGGAAAAGCGTCACGAAAATGCGCAGACAGCAAAAGCGGAAAGTGTTTATATATAAGTGTATATGAGTGTAACTGCAAGTGTGTGTGTGTGTGTGTGTGTGTGCTGACTGTTATTGTTGGTAGCCTCCATTGTTGCTAACTGGCGCTGCTGCGTTTATTTAGAAAGTTATTTCTCTCGCTCAGCGAAGGCAACAAAAAGTAACTAAAAATAAGCTCAGCCAAAATAAAAACATTGTTGCACATGCTCCACTCAGCCGGCAGCACCAACAAAAAAAAAAAACAGAAAAAAACGGCAAGGTTTCTACCAAAAAAAAAAAAAAATGTAAAACAAAAACTAAAATAAGCTGGCAACAATGTTGTCTGTTATTCAAGCTGAAAGCAGTGCGAAAAAGGGGCGTGCGAGTGTGGGTAAGGCGGGGAGAGGCAGTGGGTGGTGGTCCACCGATTCTGGGGGAATCCCCCAAGTTGAATCCTCGCCTCATTAGCTCGGGGGATTGCCATGGTTATGCTAAAAGGTTTTTATTATTATTTTATTCACTTGCTCGCTCTCTCTCTCTCTCTCTCTCTGTCTTCCTTGCTGATGATTATTAATGGATTTTATTTTTTGGGGCAATTTTAAGTTGGTTTGTTTATCATCACTTCGAGCTGGTTACCAAAAACAAAGAAAGATTTCGATTTAAGTTAAAGGGGCTAAAAGTTGCGGAAAACTTTAGGGTTTGAATGAACAAATTGGGATACATTTATATTTTTATTGAAAAAAATACCTTTTAGAGTTTTTTTTATTTAAATTACATCATATTATAAAAATGTACATTACATTAATGTACAACACATTAATTTCAATTCGGAAAACAGTTCTAAGTTCATAAATAAATCTGCTTACTTAATTTCATTTTATTTTATTTTTTTTATTCCACCAGATCGACTGCTGATGCTGATTAAGAATGAAATATCTTAAATATTTAAAATTTCCAGGTACACGATGAATTTCTGAGAAATATATTTATAATTCTCAATTCATTCGAATCCCATTGTCACTTCTTCACCTGCTGTTCTCCTCGAGTTTTGTTTATTTGTACATTATTTTCTAGGATTTGCATGTGGCCGCCGGGACACCCACACAGCCACATTTATGCTCTGTTGCCATAGCTGCTGTCATTATTATTATTATTTAGCCATCATTATTTGGCTGGCAGTCAATTGGGCATTTTGTTTATAAACAATACATATAACACGGGGGCACAATGAATGAAGCAAAACATTTTCCATGTAGCTCATAAAAATGGCCGAGGAGAAACAGCAACGGCGAAAAAGACGAAAGAAATAATAAACACGAATTGCAAATATTTGTAAGCTTTCATCGAAAAATATACACACTACATATATATGTATATGTATATATATACACCCAAAAGGTGTTGATGGAGGCAAACAGAATTAAAAATTGTTTTTGCTGCCCTGCCTGTATTTTTAGCGTAATTTAAACAGGGAAAAATTCACCCAAAGGTATTATTCGATTTTTATGAAATTAAATCCAATGAAAAACAAGTAATAAAAACGATACGAGTTCGTTGACAATTAATTGCAGACTTGAATGCCATTTTGTATAACATTTTCGGATAGGTTTAATCATTTTTTTCCCCATATACTCGTATATATCTGCACTCGTGTGCGGCCCCGTTTGTTTTATTATGCGTAAGAGATTATAATGGAATTAATTACGTATACGCACAGGTGGACACTGTACAACGTTCAACGCTGGCCACTTAATTAGTGTGTCTCGCTGTTTGCTTATGTTTAAATGTCTGATGGCATTTGGCAAACATTTTTCTTTGTTTGTTTGCCTTTTTTTTATGCTTACTTTGAGTACTCTAATGTTGCAGGAAGACCTAATGGCATACAGATGTTTTTGGAAATAGAAATTAATGGTGCAATAAATACAGAAATAAACTTATTTATAGTTTTTACTGCAAAAATAAAGTTTTTTAAATGAAAAACTAAATAAAGAAGAGTATGAATGGTTGAAGAAAAATATTGCAAACAAAAAGAAAAATAAATAACTATTTCTTTACTGTAAGTAAAATTAAAACATAACTTTAAGTAAAAGGAAAAACGGAATTAAGTACTAATTATTACAAAAAAGGAACTGAGCTTAAGAAAATTATTTTGTATTATTTTCCTCTAAATACATTTGAAATTTAATACAAATTTAAAATTATAAAAAAAAGAGTATACCCACTATCACCGTTGCCAGAAAAATAACAAAACATTTACCTTTCGTAATTTCGGCTGTGGTTGTTTAAAACAATTGCCACATGAGTGGGCCAAACGTAAAGAGTTTTGATATTTTTGTCAGCGTGACATTTAAATTTGCATAATTAATCAATTAATGCTGCGTTTTAGTATCTCCCAGAGAAAATGCGGGAAACGCGTCTGCGTCACGTGCATAAATTTAGCTCATGTGCTTTTCATTTTCATTTCTGATTTCAATTTTTAAGCCGCGCACGTGCCTCGACATGGCTATGCCCGATATCTGATCTGAATGCATATACATATACATTTTTATATATATACAGTACATACAGTTAGAGAAAACATACAATTTATTTAAAGATATTATTAAAAATGGATAAATAAAATTATAGAATATCTGTTAAATATATAGAATAAATAAATAAAATTAATTGTGTGTGACCATAGTGAAATTTAACAATGATGCCGGAATAAGAGCTTGCAGTGTGACTTGTATAACCCGCAAATGCTATATAAAGATTTAAGATAAAGAAAGAAATAAAATATCTAAATATAAATTTAAATAATAAATATTCAAAATAAATATCGATTAAAAAATATGTATTTATAACTTGAAGAAATGAATAATATGTAATAAAAATAATGAATGAATTAATATAACTTTAGCTATAAAAGTATGAATTCCCTTGAATGAATATCAGTACAATTTCTTTCAGTGGAGAACGTGGACCAACATGGACATCCTTGTATATGTGGAGTGATATTTGCACTGGACATACACCTACTCACACACACACAAATACACTCACACACTCGCTGCACTACACTAACTCAAACTGATGGAGGGAACGTGGCGGTTAACATTTAATTTGATATGCGCTTTGTTTGCCCAGCGAGCGACATGGACATGTCAATTATTTAATGTTTAACGTTTAGTGCTTTATTGCATTTCAATTTTACATTTTTGGCATTTAACTGGATGCGTTTTTATCGCTGCCCATTCGATATTCACGAAAATTACGTGACGAGCATGGCCAACAGAGCCCTTGGCATTAAATTGGCATCTAAAATGCGTAATGTTGCGGTGGTTGCAAACAGAGATAGAAATTGATGCGTTGGACTTTTGATGCTAAATGTTGCTCACGGAAAAAATACTTCCAATACACGCAAATCTTTTATTTTAAAAATTGTAGCGTTAATTGAAATCTTGCTTTATATTATATAATTTATAGTTATTTGTAAATTAATGAAAATTTAACGGATACAAATTAAATAATGTAGATTATATAAATTATTATAAGATCCACTTAATCAAATTTTAATTTCAAAATTTACTGAAATAATTCAATCCCAATAAATGAATTATTTAAATTGCTATCAAATAATAATAATTTTCCATCATCACCAGTTTACTAAAATCATTTGTAGATGTATAAATATAATTAAACCCTAACTGCCAATTTTAGCATTGCTTTGTTTTGTCAAGAAACAATTGTTATCTAATTATACTTTGTTTTCCTTAAATGTTTGTAATTAATTTTTAAAGCTTTTCGCCGCAAGGAATACGCATTAAAAATTATAGGCAATTAATACAAAAAGCAATGATTGCAGCAAGAATTTTATGAGCCCAAGTTGTTATTGATTTATTTTGCCAATGAATTCATTGTTTATTGACTATATCATCTATATATTCTAACTACGTATTTAGGAAACAATAAATACGAATACAAATTTGAAGAAATAGCCTGCGAAAATAAATATGTATTTGGAAAATTAAATAAACAAATTCTTCAAATGAGATCTTAAATAATCTAGATGCAACTTTCTGTATTACCTGTAGCAATTTTATTTGGTTGACTCATTTTCCTCTGATGGTGGTAATCCCTGTGCTCTCTACTGTTACGATTATGAGCGATGAGCGATATATGCTTTTTGTATATATATAGATACATTTTCATGCGACATTGAGCTGTCAAAAGTGTTGGTTTTGGGTACTTCCTCGCCTTTTTGTGGTGTTTATTTTGGTTGAGGGGTTCGTCATTAGACCGCTGCTGATTCAGTGTGTGTCCATTGCCTAATGGATGCCTCTTTCAACCACCCCCAAAATAAAAAAAAAAAACAAAAAATTGAAGACAGACCAAAACCAAAACAAAAAAAAACATCCTCTAGTTTTTCCAACACGTTTTCCACACCCCTTTTTTCCATTTGGCTGTCATGTTTCCACCTGGCAGGCTGAATGCATTTGATTTGATATTTTCTGTCATATATTCGTGCGTCGTTGGTAGCCTGTTGTTCTTGGAATCATTAGTTTGTGTATCTCTCTCGCTGGCTGTATTTGTATCTGTATCTGTATCTTTTTGTCACGTTCACCTCTCGATTTTCGTGATTTGGTTTTCATTTCTTGGGCTCTCTGTTATTTTCGGCATCTATTTTCGTATGCGAGCACAACAAATTAAATAAATAATATTGTCATTCACTCAATTGCAGTTTTCCACCTCTCCTTCTCGTTCTCTAAGCTTTGTTATTTTTTATTTTTATATTTTTTGTTGCCTGAGATTCTTTCCGTAGCATTTAATCCACTTTTTATGGCTTTATTCACATGTGTCCCAAATGTATAAGTTTTCTTTTTTGCGTTGCCTGTTTGATGTGGTTGACTAATTGTCAGGCATTTGTCGTCTTTGTATTTATAATAATGCCAAATAGTACGTAAATTTGGTCAGGGCTTTGAGATAGTTATCTGAAAAATTCTTTTAGCATTATGGGATATATTTTTAAATTATTTTTTTGATTAGAAATAATATAATTGACAATATGAGATATTTTATTAGATTATATCTTTCTTGGAATATTTTTGGATAATAAATATGGTTTTATTTTATTTATTTTTGGATGATAAATACGGTTTTATTTTATTTATTTGCCAAAAAATGATGAGAAATGTATTCTAATTCAAAACTTTGGGTATGCTATGCTTTCTTTTTTGCCTTAATAAATGTTTGTTTATTTTATAAAATATAAAATAAGTTCACTTTCCAACCCAGATTGCAATTGAAAATAAATTTAAAAACCCTCAATATATATCTGCGATCATTATAAGCATAGTTTTCGCTGATGAAATGTTTATTCCTAGAGATGGATTTCCCATGATGAGTTTGTTTCTCCTCCCAGCGAACAAATCTCAAATTAAAAATCCATATAAAATTTATGGCAAGTGCACTGGCATTATTTTTTCCACTCACAAGAGAGAATTTTGACCTCGAAAAAAAAGAAACAAATGCAGGCGTTTAAATGGTTGATTTGGGCCTGAAAAGTGCACAAATGCAACTACAAATGATTTTCAGTATTTCAGTATCTCTCTCACACCAATATAATTATTATTATTTTTTGCCCCCTTTTTTCGCCACATGCAATTTCAATTTCAATTTTAATTTCAATTTTCTGGTTGCCTCATTTGATTTAAATGCTTGCCTTCTGCTGCCGTTGCACTTGGCCGAGGAATGCAAATGCATTTCCACTTGAATTCAGTGATCTTATCTCAATTTGCTCGATATCCAGCCGCATTCCCCATTCCTTGGTTGTGCGTTAAGGGGGTCCCACACCAGGGGGGGGTTAAGGAAAGACCAAAGAAAATTCATACGAAAAATATTTCAAATGTTCGGCGAATTTGGTGACGTGCGGCGAATCGGGTCCAACAAAAACAAAAATAAATAAATACATATATAAAGTATATACTATATTTAAATGTTGCGCATAAAAATCTATTTTAATTCAAGGTCGCGTCATCAGTTTCTTGAAGAGGGAAAATAGTGTCCGATTAAGTCGAGCGGGAAAATTGATAAAGAATGAAAAACAAACATTGCTTAAGACCAGGGCAGGATAAAAGCATTAGTATTACAGAGATAAAATCAGAAAATAGGGCTAATCAACAATAAAATGGTTATTGATAATAATTTATAAGTATTTGTGTTTAATTTTTAATGTTAAAATTACAAAGAAATATTTTCACAATCATGTGTTTATTAAATAAATAAACTTTATTTACTTTCTTGTATGTTTCTTCCATGTTCTCCTTTTCTTAAGCTTCAATATTAATTTAACCATTGTTTAAAATAATATTATCATTAAATAATTATTCTTGAATAACTATAAAATAATTTAATACATTTTTACAATAATTTTGTCAAAATTTTGGTACAGATTTCGGTTCACACATATTTTATTTTTTCCTCCTGAATATATCCCACACTTTTAGCAGGTCATACTAAATGCTACAACCTTGATTTAAGCAGTGTCTTAATTACAAATATTAATTACAAATATTACAAATGTTTATAAAATTTTGATCCAGATTTAGGTACAGAAATGTTCACACGCATATTTTAATTATTCCTTCTAAATATGCCCTTGAATATATGCCTTCATCTGCACCTTGATCTACATTCCAAGATCAAGCCACCACCACACTACGTTCTTCCGACTTACTGTTCGGCAAAAAAAACCCCAAAATGAATGAATAGATCTTCTTTCAAGCAACAGTGAAACATTGAAGAAAAAAAGCAGAAAAAGACGACCCCGGCAAGCGTTAGATTGTTCAATTATTCAATTGGGGACTTGAAGACGGGTAGCGAGCAATTTTGATTATATTTATTAGATGCGGGATTAGCTTCTTGCTGGCTGTCTGGCGCAATTGCCGTTGAGTATACGCCATGTGTGCCATGGGCTCCTTACGCCTAACATCACATGTGGGGAGATGGACATGGAAATGGAATTTAAATTTAAATTTAAAGTGGAATTTAAATTGAAATTGTAATGATGATCGCTGATCGCTGGTCAATATTTTGGATTGCTTTGGATTCTCCATTCTCAGTTCACCTTACCCTAACCACCGCCGCCGACTATGCAAATGTAGCGGAAATACTGAACAAAAAATGCCACTCGACTTGGCCCTGGATCATCTCTCTATATACCTGTCTATATAAATACGTAAGTACGTGCATAAATTTGCCGAGATGCTGCTCCTGAATGATCTCTCAAGATACAAATTTCAGCTCAAGTGTGTCACTTGAAGAGCGTAGAAAAGGCAATTCAATTGATTTTTGAGTCTATTTGATCAGCTCTCGACGATAGGTGAGAGAGAGACTCAAAAAGTATGAAAAATAATAAATAAATAATTCAGTAAATATACCTGAATGCGAATTATTTAAAATTACCAAGAGATGAGCAGAGTTATTTCTATAAATTTGTATTTTTATAATTTG
This sequence comes from Drosophila tsacasi, assembly GCA_018904565.1. Taxonomy (NCBI): domain Eukaryota; kingdom Metazoa; phylum Arthropoda; class Insecta; order Diptera; family Drosophilidae; genus Drosophila; species Drosophila tsacasi. Next base: position 5,685 of record JAEIHY010017084.1, on the reverse strand, counting down.
TAATTTGTTTAGAGTTTAAATTTAACTCACAAAGAAATCCTTGATCATTATTTTAGATATCGATGTAGCAGCTGAATACTGCAATTTCTTAGCGTTTTTTATATATATATTTATTAATTTTTTATATTTTAAAATCTTACAATATTACTTTGTTTAAATATTTAAATGTTATTTTTATTTAACTAAAATTTAAGAAGCTGTTTAAAAATCTAAAATACCTAATTAAAGGAAATATATTTAAGGAACTTTATAAAATCTAAAATCATTCTTATTTTAAAATAAACTATAAAGTTTTAATTTATAAATATTATATTCTATTTTTAATATATAAAAGAAACATTTTAAATTCATACCTGAAATTCTTTCTCCGATCTGCTGTATTTATTAGTGGATTTGCTGGTTTTTTGCTAACTATATTTATTTATTTTTTATTTAGACCATCCATAATTAACAATTCTCCTTTGCCCGTTGAGTATTAATTATTATTCTCAAATATTTATTTGTACATTTTTATGAGTTTTCAGTTGAAAATTTGCCATATTTTTGCAGTTATTTTCCTATCTTGTTTTCTTTTTGGGATATATCACAATTGTCAACAATTTAAAACAAACTGAGAAGTAAGCAAAGAAAATGTCATGAGGAAAATTTTGCACTATTTTTGTGCCGCAAAATCAGAACAAAACGGAATTCAAATAAAAGAAAAATGAAAGAAAAACTTAAAAAGCAAAAGAAAAATGCTCTCACAACTTTTCGTGTGTGGCTAAGTATGTCCCAGCATGAAATAAAACAAAGCGGCAAATAAAACACTAAAATAAAACACAAACAACAAAAACAAAATAGAGAGAAAACAAATGAAAATTGTGGAAAATCGTTTGACAGTTGCCGTTGGACTTTTTTAATAAAGTTCTTGACAAAAAATGTAAAACTATAAGGGGAATTATTGCAATTATGAGAATTGTGCTTCAAAATAAAGGTCTAAAAAATACGTATTATTTTTATCAAATTTATTTCGTTTCAGTTTTTAATTAAATATATATTTCCAGTTTTAATCTCTGTTTTGAATTGTTTATTTTATTATTTGTTTGATTTTTCACATGTTATTCATGGTAATTTTCCTTTGAAACATTTATTTCCCAACTAAATTCAAGGTCCATTGAGGTTTATCTAATGCACATTTTACATATTTTTCACTTCACATAAAATAAAAATAATACAAAAAATAATAATTATATATTTATATTAATTACAAGCACACACACACACTCTCGATATAATTTAGATCCGTAGAGAGAGGGAGGCCCCGAAAGGAGGGATGGCGAATGCACGTGAAGATCGGTTCGGATCGGTTCGGTTCGGAAGATCGGCGAAGATCAACGCCAGAGCATCGCGAGGAGACTGAAGCCACGATGGGATACGCGGCGGCACAGCGGATCGTCGGATATATGCTATATACGCGGCGTCGCGACAGACGGGCGTGTGGTGCGCGTGGGCCCCGCAGAGGCATCATCACACACACATTCACACACACATCGGGTACTACCATGGTCGCCATTTAACCGAATGATAAATGGACGGGGGCTCCGTCCACATCTTTGCCGATCAGCTCGATTAACGCGGACGAGAACGAGAAGAGATCTCTTACAGGTGGCTGTGGCAGAGCTTTTTAAGTACACAAACAAAAAAAACATGTGGTTTTAATAAATTATTAGATATTATTATACCATATATTCAATGTAGTATTTATTGATAGATTTAAGTTGATAAAATATAAAATAAAAACAAGAAAGGAAGCTAACTTCGGCAGGCCGTATGGCAGCTATATGATATTATCATCAGATTTGCATGAAATTAAAACCAAAATTCTGGAATAATATATAATGGCTGCATCTCTGAGCAGATACAGATATGTTGAAAAGCAATTTATAAGACAATTTTAGTGGAAATTAAAGCTTAAAAATATAATAACTAAGCTAAACTTACATTCATTTCAATTCGGATAACAGTTCTGAATTAGTTTTTACAAGTCTAATAAATCTACATACTACATTTCAATTTATTTTAAAATACTTTTTTTTTAATTATTTTGTTCATTTTAGCAATTTAACCCCTTAAAAATTTTGAAAAAAAAATTTGTTAATGTTTGTTTTCTACAAGACATAGCTAGATCGACTCGGCTGTTGATGCTGATCAAGAATATATATACTTTATAGGGTCGAAAATGTGTCCTTCACTGCGTTGCAAGCTTCCGACTAAAATTACAATACCCTGCAAGGGTATAATAAATAAATACTTAATTACAAGGACTTATGTATATTACCTTGATATAAATAAAAATGTTAATCTACATAATTATTTATATATATATAAATATTTCTTTGTTACAATTTTGCAAGTTCCATGTTTTTTCCAGTGTACTTTGAGGAGACATCATTTAAAGAAGCTTTTGCTCCTTAGCTTACTTAGCTTTTCACAATCCACACAACTTTCGACATTGTTTTTCTAGACGTCAAATAAAATGTAAGCCAAAAATCTTTGTACAAAATCGGTAATAAGAAATTATGTTTCCTAAATATTACACAGCCAAGGGTTTTAAAAGCAATTTTGAAGTATATATAAATACTTTATATACTTTATAGGAAAAGCATCACCAAAATAATGTAAAAAGTTGCTATTTCTAGATATAGAAATCTTTAGCAGCATTTGTTTAGATTTTAAAATACATTTAAATTATTTTTAATTTATGGAAGTTCCTTATCTTTCTCTTAAACATTTTTTTAATATTTAGTTTTATTACAAAAGAATAAATAATATTATTTTTATTTATTTTCATAGAATAAAGAGTAGAGAGTATTAAATATATTTTATTTGTTAGCTCTATATAAATAAATAAATAAATAAATAAATAAATCAGTTTGTTTAGTAAACAAAAACGTAAATATGTCTACAGAAAATGTATTACATTATAAAATCCGAACTTAATTTAAATGTATTTTTCTTTTCTTTAACCTTGTTTGGGACTTGACTAAAGAAAGCTTTCACTGATACCAAGTTTGGGCTAAGGATATTACTACTTTAGGGCTCGTCTTGGCCAGCAGCTGAAGCTTTTACTTCTGGTACGCCTGCCTTGATAATGTCGCTGCTCTTGGGCTTTTGCCTGCCTGGGTCTCTGCTTTTCCGTTCAGATCAGGCTTGGCCTTTTCTTTGGCCTTAATACTAGTCAAAGCGAGCATTTATCTCTGTGTCCTTTTGGGCTTTTCCAGACACACATCGGCCACCTGATTGTGCTCCAGCTTATAGCCTGAAACACCATTGATCTGGGGCTTTACATTCTTGGAGTAGATGTCCTCCAGCTCCACTTTCTTGTCTACCAGCGCTCTACCGGCACTCGCCATCGGTCTTAATCTCCAAGGCGACAGGTAAATCAAGTGAACTAGAGGGAGATGGCAAAGGTAAATCCTAAAACAGAAAGAGATAGAAAATAGTGCAAAATGTATAAGCAATTTTCGCAAAATAAAAACCAAGGCTGCTTTAAATCTTAAAAACAAACAAGGAAATACAATTAGTTGGTTAATTTTTCTAGGTATTTTATATATTTTCAACAATTTACACCTCGCTTTATCCATTATTGAACACGTTCGTAATATAATATCCAATGCAGTTCCCCAGTGAGTTATGTGGTTGTGGCTACGCTACAATGTGGTTGGACTGTGCTCCTCCGTTTAGCTAAGCTTCGTGGGTTGACTACGTGGGGGGCGGGGATGCTCCTCATTATCATCCATATCCATATCGGTTTTCTCATCCTTTTCTTTTAAACTTTCGGCTTAATAGCTAGAGATTTCGCTTGTGTCTAGGTGTCTGTGGTTCTGTTGTCTTTGTATGTTGTATGTCTATGTCTATGTCTATGTCTGTGGTCTGTCTTTGCGTAGAGGGGGGGCCTTTGTTTACGGGTTTGTTGGTGTTTAATGTTGTGGGTTTTGTGTGAGTCCCCGAATCGATAATTCGTTTAGTGATTGACACCCTTGCGCTCCTGGATGTGATCCAGATTGTAGGAGATGGTGCCGCGCAGCTTGCTCTCCAGGCAGTTGGAGTAGACGTCCGTCCAGAGATGGCTTACGCCCAGCTCGGCATCGGTCTTGGCAAAGGCGGTGGCCTCGTCGATCTCCTTGCGCACCTTCAGATCAATGGCCTACGAAAAAACAAGAAAACAATTTATTAAATTATATTTTGTTGAGATATTCATTCAAATCGAAACCCACCTTGACCTCATCGGCGGACAGCAGTCCCAGCTCGATGCACAGCTCCTTGAAGGAGGTAATGGGGTCCCGCTTCTGGCGCACCTCCTGGATCTCCTCGCGCGTACGGTAGGAGGTGCCCGGATCGGACATCGAGTGACCAGAGTAGCGGTATGTGTTAGTCTCCATCACCAGCGGTCCCACGGTATTCACATAGTTAATGGCGAACTCGGTGGCACTACGCACGGCCAGCACATCCATGCCATCTACCCAGATGCCGGGCAAGGCGTCGCCGCGCGTATAATAGTCCGTGTTGCAGGACGCACGCTCCGTGCTGGTGCCCATGGCTGTCATATTTAAATATTTACATTAATAAAGAACTATCAAAGAATTTAAAGTCTTCCTCTTTCACCCACCGTAATTGTTGTTCTCGCAGACAAAGATCACCGGGAGCTTCCACAGGTAGGCCATGTTGTAGGCCTCAAACACTTGACCCTGGTTAGCTGCACCATCGCCGTACAGGGCCAGGCACATGCCGCCGTTGCCCTTGTATTTGCAGGCCAGGCCCACGCCCGTGCCAAGGGGCACTTGGGCGCCAACGATGCCATTGCCGCCATAGAAATTCGGTGAGTACATGTGCATGGAGCCGCCCTTGCCGCGGGCACAGCCACCCTGGACGCCGGTCAGCTCGGCCAGCACACCGTTGGGTGAGACGCCCATCAGGTAGGTCCAGCCATGGACACGGTAGGCCGAAATAATGTTATCCACATCCCGCATGGCCGCTTTCATGCCAACGGCACAGGCCTCCTGGCCAGAGTACAGGTGACAGAAGCCACGGATGATCTTCTCCTTGTACAGATTGCCGGCCGCCGTTTCCAGTCTTCGGATCGTTTGCATCTGTGTGTAGTACTTGAGGGCCTCATCCTTGGTCAGTTTCACTTCCGTGGCGGGTCCCTCGTCCAAACGATGCAGCTTGAAGGGCTGGAAAGGTTGGAATTAGATAAAGTTTAAATGAGAGAGGTATTTCTTGGGTGAAATGAGAAATCTATATATTGTCGTTGAAAAATACCAGTTATTAGGGATTACAAAACTAAAAGCATGTCATTATCTCTCTATTAAAGGAAGAAGGATTATATTTAAATGCTTTTTTTAATTTATAAAGGGTTATAATAATTATATATAATAATTAAAGTTAATAATAACTTTAAAAATTTAATTTTATTTCAAATTAAAATTGTTCCAGGACGAACAGCTGTTAAAAACCTAAGCTAACGGTAAGTGAAATTATAATGGTTTATGGTTCACCGGTAGATTCTATAAATCCTATAAAAACAGCTGATTTATAATCAGGCCTTGATTTATAACTGTATTTTGATTTATGGCAACATTTATGGCGTGAGAATTAACGTAAACAGAGAGACAGAAAGACAGACAGACAGAGAGAGAGAGAGAG
>JAEIHY010017079.1:0-46194 GCA_018904565.1 Drosophila tsacasi | reverse complement strand
CTGAAGTCCGCAAAACTATCATTTTTAATATCAGAATCGGACCTTTTTGTCTGCTGGGTATATGTACATATGTACATATTTATATTGAGAGAGAGAGAGGATCTAAGGATAACAGCACCGGACCACAAATCCAATTAGAACACGAATGGGGGGAGGCGAGTGTTAAAATTAGACACTCCCACGCTCATTCTCTAGGATAACTTCCACAAACACGTACACACCTCATATACATACATATACGGACGCACGCCCACAGTGCAACAGCGTCGAACAGCGGAAAAATGAGAGGCGAAAATGGGGGCAGGGACAGACGAGAAGAGCGGAGCAGACAGAAAAGGAACAGCTGCGAACGAATTAACATAAATTGTATGCGAAATTGGGGTTGATAATGCTGTTTGTTACACGGCGGCGGCAGCGGCATATTGTTTATCGGTTTTCTACTAGTACATTCCAGCAATTTCCTCGACAGGCTCCCTTCCATTCCATCCCATACTGCTTTCCCTCTCTTCCCCACAGCAACTCGTAGTCTGCTGCTGCTTCTTCTTCCTCTTGTGTGTTGGCATATTTTGGTTAAGTGGCTTAAAAAGGCGACATATACGTTTTATTTCAGCTTTTTGTTGGTGGCACTTATTGAAATTATTGTAAATTGGTTGTTTCTATTTGCTACTAAATTTAATTAAAACGCGTCGGTTCGGGGTTTTTTCTTCATTATTTTTCCTGCTTGGTTTCGTTTTCGCAGTTGGAGCGACAGAGACGGGCGACGGACGACAGACGACGACGACGGCGACGTTTGCTGGAGCGCGCGTGCATAACACGCACACATACAGACGCATCCACACGAGAGAGTGGAGAAATCAATCAAGAGTACGAACACGACGGTGAAGGGGGAGTGGAAAAAAATCACATATGTATGTACGTCAGTGCAAGTGCGACAAGATTTTCCATAAGATTTTCACGAATCTTTGTTTCATTTCGTACATATGCACAATTCTTTTTCTTCATTCTTTCTTTTCGCAATGCTTTCTTACACAATATTTTGTGGTAATTTCAAGTTTTTCACACTTTTCTTTGTTGTTGGATATATTACGCACTGGATTTATAATTTTACACTGGCTAATCGAAAGGCGGTGACGAGTAATGCACGTATTCCCCTAAAATTACAGTTTTCGCTACGATTAATAGTGTAATCTGTTTAACAAAAACTCAGAAATCACGTCATGGCTGCCACGTCCAAGCAACAATAATGTAAATGGTGGCTGGCATGGCCGACTCTGGATTTCTGAAGCGCAACAACGCGGTCACTCTAATCGCGACGTTTTCTCACGGGGAAGTACACGGTCATACTGCGTGTACTGCCACACCGCGAGCGGGAATAACAATGGTATTTTATTCGTTTCAACGCGCAAACTTAACCGAATTATTGAATGTACTTAAATAACTTAAAACTAATTAATAGAAAGAAATCAGTATTTTCTGCGTATTTGCCGCCTCCTATTGGTATATTCGAATCAAAACAACCATGTAAAACATATGTTTTGATGTGCGAGCAGGACGGATATATGCTTGCATTCGCGAATCAAAGGAACACAAAAATGCAATAATAAAAGTGTGTGGAATGGAGGAGGCGAAAAAGCCCAGAAAAAACGCGCCACACATGTAAAAATTTCACAAATATCCGTAATGTATACTCGTTATGACAGAATGGTTCGCTCTTCAGGTCCAATTGGTGATTTCGACAATAATAAACACTAAGGGCGGGCAAGGGGAAGGGCGGCACACGCGGCATCGCGGCTCTTGAACATGACCACGGTTCTTTGCATTCTCCGGAGCAAACCGAAGTTTTTCACGCCGACATTTGGCCGACTAAAACAACGTACTCACCCTGAAAGTTATCGTCATTGTCTTCCTCCGATGCCATGCTTGCCGTCGAACGTAACTTTTACGCTATTTATGCACACGAATATCGCTTAATTTCCACAACAAATAATTAAGCACACACAGACACGACGAGAAAAAAATAGACAAGTTGTAAGCGGCTTCAACAAATATGGCGGAGCGGAGAGCGACACAAAAAAAAATTGAGAGAAGCAGGGTTGCATGGCGATACCACAGTGCTGTCAGAATTCTAGCGGGAAATGTTTACATATTAGGTCGAAAGTAATAAACGTGTACTTTGTTAAAATTAATAATATATTATTAAGCACTCAAGTTTTTTCCTGAGCTACTGAACATATTGATAATATGTACATTTTTAACCAAAACCCAGTCGGAGGAGATGAAGAAAACTTTTGTATACGCGAATGTATTTTTTAATTATTTTAAACCACTGGACTTTCATTTAGCAATCTATAACGTTGACTTATACGAAATCTTTAGCCGCATTTTTTATGATGACGTGTAAAATCGAGACAGACATCACCCGCCTGATAAGAAGTAATATTTATATGTTTTATTGGATATACCCTGCTAAAAAGGCAAACATATTTCCCGCTAGAATACTGTCAGCACTAGGCTGAACTCTAGGTAAACTGGTCACTCTGTCAGTCTACAGTCTATGACTATACAGCAAAACGACCCTGTGTTTTGTTGAACAACCCTGTGACGAAGAATTTTTCACTGAAAACGTTGTGTTGTTTTCTAACAAATTGCTGCAAAACCGCTCGAGGAATGTGCAAAGTTGTTGGTAAATAACCTTTACTTTTTAGTCAGACCCATTTAATTGCGAATTATGTCGTCCATTATAACGCGCAAGGATGGCGATGGCGACGACAAGAAATTGGCCAGAAAGCGCGCTGTCGCCTCAGATTCAGGAGGCGGTGGCGTTGTCGAAGCGCCAAAGAAATCCCGCTTCGATGTTAAGGACTCGTCAAATGGGAGCGAGAAGCATCAAGATGCTTTAGCGACGGCCTCGCTGAGCTCCCAACAGATTAAGCTGATGATGGCCCACGCCCAGCGCGAGATCGAGGAGCGCAAGCGGGCACTCAGCAATCTGCGTGACAAGGATCCCCTACTGGCGTCTGTGCCACAGATCGGCATGCCCGTAGCCCTGGCCGCTCAGGCGCTCGCCAAGAAGCCAACGCCCGAGGATGCGGAGAAGGCCAGGAAGATAGCCGAGCTGCAGGCGCAGATTAGGGCGAAGCTGACCGGCAACTTGGCCAACCTGATCCAACCCACGGCAGTAGCAGCGGCTGCTGCAGCGGCAGCCCAGGCGCAGGAACGTCCCAAACCGCTGATCTTGGACGAGGAGGGACGGACCGTGGATAAAAGCGGCCGGACCATCAACATACCGACGGTGACGCCCACGCTCAAGGCTAATATTCGGGCCAAGAAGCGGGAGGTGTTCCAGCGTCAAACGGGAGGTGTTGGTGAGCGCAGCGACCCGGCCAGCTCGGCGCAGGATGAGGCGATCAAGTACTTTGACGACCGGATCGCACAGAAACCTACAGTTCGGAACAAGCGAACGCTGCGCTTCCACGAGCCCGGAAAGTTCCAGCAGCTAGCCGAAAGGATGCGCATGAAGAGCCAGTTGGAGCGGCTGCAAAACGAGATATCACAGATTGCCAGGAAGACGGGCATTTCGTCGGCCACCAAGCTAGCGCTGATCGCACCGAAGCAGGACATGCCGGACGACGTGCCGGCCATGGAGTGGTGGGACTCGGTCATACTTACCCAGGACATGGAGACTGTGGACGAGGCGAGCGGTAAGATAAGCATACGCCAGACGGCCATCAGTAATCTCATTGAGCATCCCACACAAATGAAGCCGCCAAGTAAGTATTTTACCTCCCTACTTCGTTATCGAAATTAAACGCTTTGTTACCTCCTCAGATGAGCCGCTGAAGCCAGTCTACTTGCCGGTGTTTCTTACCAAGAAGGAGCGCAAGAAGCTGCGCCGCCAGAATCGCCGTGAGGCCTGGAAGGAGGAGCAAGAGAAGATACGCCTGGGATTGGTGGCACCGCCGGAGCCCAAGCTGCGCATCTCGAACCTGATGCGCGTTCTCGGCTCGGAGGCAGTGCAGGACCCCACCAAGATGGAGCAGCATGTCCGCGAGCAGATGGCTAAGCGACAGAAGGCCCACGAGGATGCCAACAATGCTCGCAAGCTGACCAGCGAGCAGAAGAGCGAGAAGAAGCAGCGCAAGCTGAGGGAGGACACCAGCTGTGGGGTGCATGTGAGCGTCTATCGTATCCGTGATTTGCAGGACAACCAAAGCAAGAAGTTCAAGGTGGAGACGAATGCCAAGCAGCTGCAAATGACCGGCAGTGTGGCCCTCTTCCGCGATTGCTGCGTCGTCGTCGTGGAGGGTGGTCCCAAGCAGCAAAAGAAGTACAGGCGCCTCATGCTGCATCGCATCAAGTGGGAGGAGGACCTGGCCAAGGGCAATGACGGCCAGGATGTGCCCAATTCGTGTGTACTCGTGTGGGAGGGCACCAGTCAACGGCGACACTTTGGCGAGATCAAATTCAAGATCTTCCCCATGGAGAAAATGGCCCGCGAATTCTTTCAGAAGCACCAAGTGGAGCACTACTGGGACTTGGCCTACTCTGGGGCTGTGCTGGAGGCCTCCTCGGACCAGCAGTAGAAGGATTTTAGCAATGTAAGCCTAACAACGACCGCGCGTACTCAAATTTAATTTTTTCGAAAGGAAACAAGTCTGATTTGGAAAATTGTTTTGGCAAACGCGCAGTAGACACATTAGATGTGTTGCCTCTTTCGGAGTCTCTTTCGAAAAACCTTTGGAAGTGCAAAAATACAGAAAATAAAGTGTTTTCAGGGCCAATTTGGTGGACTTTAATCGCATTAAGTTTTCCTTTTTTTGTATTCAGCCCTTTATTGCTTTTTAACGTACGGATCCTCCTTGATATTGGGCTGCACAAACTCGTCCAGACCCCGCTGCTTGAGACGCTCAATTACCTCCGCCAATCTCTGATCCTCCAGAGCGCTCTCCGCCTTCTCGCGCAGATCTAGTTCATGCTGCTCCCTCACCCGCGCGGTTAGGACCCCTTTTATCAGCTGGCGTAGCGACTTGTTAATGGCCAGTGTGTAGTCCAGCAGCTTCACGTACGTTTCTGGGCTCAAATAGCCGCATTGCTGGCACTGCGCGATCTGCTCGAATGTATCCAAGCTGGCGGTGATGATAAGTCCGTGCTCCTGGACTGACTTGATGCTGTTGTTAACGCTGCTATTAGAGCCGGTGGCAGTTCCAGTGCGGTGTTTCCACAGCAGTTCCTCCATTTTGGCGCTGGGATTAAGGAAAACGTGATCCCGATAGATACACGCCGTGGAAGCCGTTATCAAGTCGTACGTGGAAATACCGCACTCGACCAAGGCCACTCCACAGCAGTTAATTGCCGTGCTCAGTAGACAGCCGTCATCGTCAAGGATGAGCACTCGGATGTCCAGCTGAAAGTTGAGGAACTCCGTTCGGCAGACAACCGGCTCCAAGGCCTTGGTCAACATGCTGCTCAGATGGCGTTCCCTCTCCGGCACGGATTCCAGCTCGCCGGTGGCGAAGGCCGCAAAGTTCACATAGCAGTTCAGGACGCCCATGTTCATCCGGCGGGCACTGGCGCGTATTAGCTCCTTTGGTGGCGACACAATGGCCAGAACTTTTGTATTCCCGTATTCCATGTAGGCTGAGCCCCTCACCGTCGTCAGAACGCCGGCGCGAATGACTGCAATTAGCAAAGAGATTAGGACCAAACAGGTGAAACGCGGATGGCGTATAACCAACATGTGTTGCGCGGTGCCAGCTTCGTGGGCTCCTTCGTCGGTTTGTCCAGGCTCTCAAAATAATTCTCGCCATCCTGCGGCGTTGTGTACAGCTCCTCCGCTATGGAAGCCCCATCCAGGAGGTTGTTTTTTACTTGATTCACTCTCAACATGTTTTTAAAAACGAGGTTCAAAAGGTAAACAAGACATGAGTTTGATAAGCAGTGTGACCACAGCTCGACAGCATAAATATACTAACGATATGTCAAAAAACGTTAAATTTGTTGTATCGTTGTTTGGCATTTTTGAGGGACAATGATGCGGTCATATTTTGTTTACAACCGGCAATATTTGAAACAACCGACATATTTTTTTTTAGATGATTCGTTTTAGATTAGTAATTGCCCCTGAAGCTATTGGCTAGCATTATGGCTGCTCTCAGTACAAGACCCACAACAACCCAATCCAACTCCTAGGTGGACAAATGCCGAACAAGGAGTAGAAAGAATAAATATTTGCCCGCTGCTTGACAAATTAAAGAACTGGATACTGTGCTTTAATGCAGTTTCCGGTTCCGCAAAGGCGAACATAAAAAATTGCTATAAAAACGCGAAATTAAGTATATTTTAAGATGCGGTTCCTATGAGTTTCGAATATAAACAACATCTCAGTTTTAATTTCATAAACTGGAGACTCAGCGCTTATGTTACCAACTTTGGTCATTTCCATGACTCCGCTCGTCTTTATTACACACACATTATAAACAGTCAGTAAAGTAGTATTATTTACAATACATTAAAACCAAGATGTTCTCAAGGCGTTGACTAAACTAGTGTAAACAATATCAAATGTAGGTATAATTCGAATGATCGACTACAAAAGAATTTAAAATGTAAGACTGCATTTTTGGTTTGTTAAATGAACCTTAGGTTTGGTTAAAATAGGACTGGTAGACAATTCCCAGCGAGGAAGTGGCGAACAGCGTAAAGTAACTCCACCAGGTGGCGAATCCCAGAAATCCCTTGTACACTTCCGTTGAGAATACCTGCAATACCCATCATAAAGATCTTGAACTTCTAATAGATTGTAAAAGGGTCTTACGTTTTTAAGGCTGCTAAACGAGGCCTGTAGCGATTGCGCCGACTCAATAATATTAAAGTCGTCCTGGCCATTGGTAGTTAGAGCTTCTCCATTGCCACCAGATACCGGATTCTCGTCAACTGCCGCACACTCGTGCTGCAGAACGACGCTCTCTCTGAATATGCCTGCCCAACTGAAGCCACCCAGGCTCTTGTACATCAGCGTGAGGTACAGACACAGGATAAGCGGGGCGGCGAATTGTAGGGTCACAACGCACAGATAATAGAAGATTGACGAGATCTGCAATGGAAAAAAGAGGAGGCAATGGTTTTTACATCGTTGATCCACATATTAGCTCTTTGCTGACCTTCTGCTTGAACTCTACGTTGGTGATGCGGCCAGCCTCTTTGCGCAGGTCAAGGATCTTGTCGTGGGCCAGGTTCAGGTACGACTGCAGATAAATGGGCATAAGGGCGAAGCGGACCACCACGACAAAGATCACCAGAAGGAGGCGAAGGGTCTCGAAGACGTGCGGCTTCAGTCTGCAAAGAATGAAGGAAAAGCTCAGCTACAATCCCATATTGCCACAACATCGAATTTGTGCTTACAGCGGTTGCTCCATGCCCTGGAAAACACGCACGGTCAGGTAGTCTCGACTGATCGGACGGATCCATAGGATAACCAGGATAAAGGGCAGCACGAAGCTCAGATTTAGCAGAACCTGCAGCAGCCGGTTGCCGCGGCAGTATTTCAGCGAGTCCCAATGCATCTTGGCCATTCGCAGTCCTGGAAACGTGAACAATGATCCAAGCACGCCGCATCCCATGGCCAGGAAGAATTTCACCACGATCTTGGACGCGGGACCACTGAATAAATAAAAAATATAGTTATTTATATATTTAAATTTGTTTAAATGTAATAACTTACGATGATGGCAGACCTTGGTCGGTTAGGAACTTGGAGGCACTTGCATTGAAGCTGGCATAGGCATCCTCCAGGCCCGTTTCCAGGATACGCTCGTCCACGATCAGTACAATCATAGCTATCAGCAGGTAGACCAAACAGGCCACAATCACCATTGACCGCTCACCGATCGACTCCTCGCTCTGGAAGTAGAGCACCGTGAGCGAGGAGAGCAGCTTCAGCGCAAAGAATATGACCAGCAGGCACCACACCATGCTGAGGTTGATCTCCTGGCGCAGCGGATAGAAGAAGTGGAAGATCTCTGAGACCACGTAGACTATGCCTGCGTAGACGCTAAAGTCCAGCAGCCACTGGTATTCGGTGAAGTAGCGCAGGTGGATCACATCCCGCTCCTGAACGGGTAGAGTCTCCAGCTCCACCTCAATGCTGCGCGGTATGTGGAACTGTGTCGCGCTGGAGGCGTTTCCGTTTGCCTGCTTGTTCCGGCCACCCTTGGCCGGCTTTTCCTTCGGTACGCCCCCTTTGGAGCGCAGCTCATCGTCGGTGGGATGCAGGTAACGGTGTAGGCCGGTGCGGCACAGTATCCACTTGGCGAAGGAGTAGTGCGGACTCAGCTTCTGGATAACGCTGACCATCACTAGCGTGATCACCAGCTGGGCGCCCAGTACTGCCTGCAACAACAAAGGGGAATGTGGGTTAGTCAGGCGATTGGAAACACATGGGACAGTCTTGCGGCCGTTTGCTATTTTTGGCCTGCTCCTCCGCTCCGTTCTATTTTTGGTCGTTTGTCAAGCCGGTTGGTCTTGCCTTGCAAACCAATTTCCAGCCCTTTCCGGCAGGCTTACCATCGCTTCTTAGTGCCTCGGAGCTGTGCTAGTTTCTTCACTTAAGGCCTTGTTCTAATTCAAGTGCTAATTAATTCATTATTGTTAATTGAAAACGGAAATCTTGTAGTTTTCGTCCAAAAAATTTTCTTGTGCTGGCAGTATGACCGTTTGAATGGGGTCAACAAAAAGCCAAAGAAAAGTGTCCAGTATTTTTGTTGGTTCAATTTTGGCTACACTGAAAAAGGGATTGATAATTTTTGAAAATTTTTAAAAAAACTTTATTTTATTTATTTTCATTTTTTTGTACATGTATAATTTTCATTTTCGAATCGTGTGAATTCCAAAGAACACTAGAAACAGTGATGCCCCATATTGGTTTTCATTTAACAGATGTCTGATATCCTTTCCAGCACTTTTAGTTGGGGCTGTTAGTTAACAGATTGCTGTACTGTAATACTTAATTTCGCTCTTCTGTTAACTCGCATACATTGAATGTATTTTTCAAACTAATAGAAAGCTACATTAAATGAGCATAGGGGTCATTTATACTCATTTATTCATTGTATCCGTCAAATTACATTATTAAATCACTCAGCCACTTCTACGTTTTCTAGCTGCGGCATTGCGCTTGTGAATAACTTTCCTAATTATTCGTCGTCTACGATGACGCAGTGTCCTGTGGGTGGTGACAGGGGCGGCTGTGGTTGTTGTTGTTGTAGTTGTGGGAGCCACAGTTGTTGTTGTTGTTGTGCCAGTGCCAGTGCCAGTGCCTGTTCCAGTGCCTGTTCCAGTGCCTGTTCCAGTGCCTGTTCCAGTGCCTGTTCCTGATACTGAACTGGATTCACAATCAACTGGGACCAAGTATATGGCCAAAAGAGTGACCGTTAGAGCTAGTAGAACCCTCATAGTAGAACTCCAACGAAACTAGGTAGATCTATATGCAGATTCAGTCTATTACCTTTCCATTTATAGCTCTCCACAGGGTACAAATATGTATGTGGTGTTACGTCAAAGGAGCGGAAAATTTTAAAACTTCTTATCCGAAACATTCAGGTACAAACAAAGCAATACAATAACCAATTCTAAAAGAATTATTTTTGGACCATATTCCCTTCGTTTCTTGTTAACCAGACTTGTTTAGTTCGTTTTCTTATCCCAAATATTGACTCGAATTCTTTTCTTAGCCAAGACATTATCAGTCACACTCTGCACTCGGTTAAGTCAATATGAGCAAGCTTTATTAAACTGAACAGAAGTTTTTATGCTCACTATTTGTATACTTGAATAGGATTAAAATTAAAGAATAAATCATGTGTACACATGTGGTAAGAACCAGCTATTAGACCCTTGGTAATTAACCAGAATAAGGAGAACATTATCCAATAATTAAATAATTAAAACCTTTACATCGGATCAGTTACCTTTCTTTTTAGTAATAGCTCCAAATCTCCGCCAATCTTCAAGCGATTTATATAAATATTTTTATAAACCAAGCAACACTATTATCTTCACCTGGAAATCAAACTATAGCAATAGTTACCCTTTTAACTATGATTAATTCACAGATCAATGTATAATACATATTCAATTTCGGTGGGAAATGGCTTCTCTTGGTTGGAACTTGAATTTGGAAATATGTATCGAAATAAGCCTTAATACCATTTGACACGGAGGAAGGAAAACTAAGGATACAAAACAGAAGCATGTATTTTTCTTAACCATTTCTTTTTTTGGCTCTTAACAATAAGACAACAATGACAGCTTTGATTACTTAATTATCAAGAGCTTGGAAACTCCAAGAACATAAAATGTTTGGTCAGTAAACAACTTTGTCTGGAGATAACTTTGGATGCTGTTGAGACTTTCACTATAAATAACTCGGTATTGTGACTGACAGAAGCAGAATTCAAAGCCCAGTTTTAAAAAGAAGCCACCATGCGTCCAATACAAGCAGTTTTCCTGGCCGTCCTGGCCTCACTGGTTTGCCTGTCTATGCAGGCAACCACTCCAGCCAGTAGCTCGTCCTCAAGCAGCACTTCACCATCGAGCAGCAGCTCCACTTCCCCATCCAGCAGCAGCTCAACCTCTCCATCGAGCAGCAGCTCCACTTCTGACACTACGACCACGACAGTGGCTCCAACAACAACAACAACTACAACTGCTGCCACCACCACCACCGAGGAGACGACCAAGAAGCACCATCGTCGCCGTCACAGGCGCCGGCGCATCGTAATTATCCGCCGTGAGCGTGAAGGAGGCGATGGCGTACGGCGCATAAGGAACCGGGAGCGGGAGCGTGGAGATGGTCGTGTGGTGAGGCGTATCCGCGTCCGTGAGCGTCGCCTCGGTCGCTCGGCACGTCGCTTCTATTGATTTCTCTAAAGATATGAACTCGCCCAATGGAAAATAAAGATCTGACTTAAGAAAATCTTATGAAACTAAGTACTGGGGGTTCATGAAATGAGATCTAGCCTGCAGTATCTTATAGGGATAGACGGGTTGAGGGAGAGAGGACGAATCTGATTTGCTATATATGCGGGCTTTTATTAGCCTGTTCCTCAGGAACTTTTGGTATTCCCGTATGCCATGGATACCTGGGATTAAGAATTATGATGTGATCTGTATACTTTTACTAACTTCAAACAATTGTGAATCACAGAATGAAAAATAATATTCACATAAGATTTTATTATATACGCAGGTCTAGGAATTTTTCCTTCTAGGAATTTTCCTTCGATTTCTTGCTTACACAAATACTATATCCTCTTTAAAAAGGCGGCTTTTCGACGCCACACTCATCGGGCTTCTTGAAGACCAGTGCATAGGTGAGGACTGGGTGGACATTGCTGTCCTCGGAGGCTGTCGATAGAAGTGAATGAGTGGAGGGACTTTCCATGAACAGCTCCTCCGCATCAAATTTGCTCCAGCGTCCGCGACTCAGTTGATCTTTAACATACTTTAGTTGAGTATTTATCTAAGACGAAAGTTTTGTAAAATATTAACAAGATCTTTTTTTTTTATGTAAATAAGACAATTAATAAATAATATAGGAATAGGTTATAAATTATGCATTATATAAGAATTTCTTACCAATGGCACTAGCAACGGAGTGCTCCGACAATTGAAGAAATCTGCCACAAACTTTCGTATATTTTCCGGTTTCGGCTTTTCATTGATGGCATGGTGCAGGATTACACGAATTATGGCGCGTATCTGGCGGGAGGAAATAATGTATTAATTCAAAACATGTTTATAACTATTATTCTACCTCAGGATGGTTGCATATATACTCCCAGTTCCCAAGGCGGAGCTGCTTCTGGATGCGGGGTATAGAGTTGTAATTACGAATGGCCTTTGAGTCCCATACGCCAATATCCCAGACCTTTGAGAAGGACTGTTTATTTTCCTTTGACATTTTCCAAATTATTTTTTACCGACTTTGACTTGATAGAAATTTAGAATTAAGCATACTACTTCAAATTAGAAAGAACAAACTAAGGAAGGTTGATGAGGACAACTGTTTCTAATAGCAACTACCTGAGTTACAAGATGAAGCATGCCAAAAAGTATGTTACTTGATTTCGCACATAAACTTAGGCCTGCGATGTGGGGTTTGCATAAAAGTAGAAATTCCATTTACGTTTAAAAGCAGGTGCAAACAGTTTAACAAAACATTGTAAATAGGCGGAGACCCTATGGAGTGTAAGTGGAACAAAGGCGACAAAGAGGTAAGCAGGCGAAAAACATCAACATCAACACCACACCTGTGTTTGCACGGCTCCTAATATGTCTCTCCGGCCCATAAGACACTATAAATATCCATCCGTTTGAGGGTATTAACATCAGTTTCTAATTTACCAAAAGAAAACCTTTACAATGCGCTCCCTATTGGTTCTCTCCCTTCTCGTCCTGACCACTGTGGTCCTGCTAAGCGACCTGACTTCCGCCCAAGATACAACCACCACGACCAGTGCTACGGCGACTACGACCACGGATGCTTCGGCCACCACAACAACGGATGCCTCGGCAACGACCACCACAGATGCCTCTGCCACAACAACGACTGCCAAGACCACGAAGAGGCGACGCCGCCGCCGGGTCATCATCAGGCGCGTTGTCATCCGAAGGGGAGGTGTAAGACGCCGCCGAGTTGTGTCCGGAGAGCAGGCCGGCACCGGTCCCAGGCGGGTGGTGGTCCGAGTGCGAAGGACTGTGAACTAAAACTCTGGCCAAGGAGCACTTGGATGGCTTTCTTCTACCCAAATGCTTATCCTTCTCCATAAACCTTGAAAATAAAATTAACTGCAGATGAATTGAAGCTTTGTTTTTAAACGAAATTAGAAGTTTTGGGCATCCTTTTGAGGAAAAAATGTATAGGACTTCCTCAGACAGAATCTTCGGAATCGCAGAAACCGATCTAGCAGCTTTTGATATCCAAGTTAAATGTAGTAAATACAATGTTATAGTTTAAGGCACCCCAATACACCATCAAAATTAAAAAAAGAGACCAAAATTAAATCTTTAGAAAGATGTGCAGTACGAATGAGAAATGTGGCCTATTTTATTCAATTTGGTGTATGGTCCTTGGAAGTATTTTTCTATTGATTTCCGGGTTTGTTTGCATAAGATATATACAAATGTATATATCTTGTCAAAACAATGAAGATGGGTACAAAGATGAAGTCATAAAGAAATTTGGTGATCAAATTGTAAATCAGATCATGTATTGGATGGTGATATCTTCTATTTATGTATTGGCGTCCTTATTATATATAATCGGTGGATTTTTTTTGCTTCTGGGAATAAAATCGGTAAGTCATCTTATAAAAAACAAGAGTTGAAGGTAATTGCACACTTACAATTTCAACGAATCCTTGAAAGCTTTTTCAAATTATGTATACCTTTTTTATCCAGGGAAGTGAAAGAACGTTTAATTTTGGAAAAGTCATCACTTGCTTTGCACCAATCCTCTTTGGTTTTTTAATATTTCCTATTGGTAAGTATTCACCAATTTCAAAATTTTTCTAAGACTGATATTGAAGTAAGGGTCCTTATCTTTATCGTCCTACTGTCATCATCGGAATACGTTACGTTCTTGTTGCTATATTTTAAGATTTTCGGAAATATAATAAACTTAATTTGAAAAATTCCGATGATTAAACATACCGAAATGTGTCATCAACTTCTCACAATTTTTATTTCTTGCAGTTGTTCATGGTTTTGTTGCAATGAATCTCTGCGATTACAAAACGAGTCGCTGGCACAAATGAAATATTGATTCCCGAAAATCTTGCTAATGTCACTTATGTTATATTTCAAATAGGCAATGTGTTTATCTCTAAAAAAAATTGGTGAGTATTTAGTGCTTGATTTAAATTTTTCTTGTTTAATTCCCTTACCCATTTCCAACACAAGAGTTTCTCTATCCCATGTAAAATGAAATGTGAAACTTTGCTACATATCAATAATTTTGGTTTGGCTTAAAACAATATGAGTAATTGATGTACATTTAAATTCGGTCAATTGTAATTTGATAAAATTTTCCATGCAAGAAAATTGTTGTTTCCTTTTTCGCTTTGAAAAGTTGAGTTAATGCCCTGACGTCGAGCCGGGAAAGACTACAATAAACAACACAAACCTACAAAAATATACTAAAATTAAAACGAATAATTTTAATCTTATTTTGTCCTGATTTTAGGAATGCCAGATTCAAGTTTTCAATGTAAATTCAAAGAAGAGTGTTGCAGTGTTACAGTCTTCATGGACAAAATGCTAAGACCATCAAGAAGGTTTTCTCTGTTAAGATCATACAAATGAGTTCTTATTAATATTAATTTTGAATTTAATTTTGTTATTTAAATATATTTCCTTTCATTACAGTAAGCAAGCTGTTAAAAAAACACCGCCAAGTAACAGTGCTGTTAAAGCAAAAGGATATCATACCTCTGCTAAATATAATCCCATCTGGCAGCACTGTGCCACGGGCAAATGAAATGTTAAGCCAAAAAATATTGCTTATATATTTACTTTGAAGGACAACAGTCCCTGTCTGGAAGTAATTTAAAATATCAGGTAGTATAAAAGAGAGATGTTTGCCCGAAACATAATAATACCTGTAGAAGAGCATTTCTCCGAACAGCTGACGAGCTGTGCACATACATACACGAACAAGGACATCCGATGTGGGGTTGACAAGGCTGCAAAGACAAAAGCTAAATATACATTTTTAAAGGATTCATCGCTTGGACAGCCATATCGTCATGGAAGAGCGTGCCGTGCTGGCTAACATTGCCTCTATAATCACCAAGGATTTACTAATTGACCAGCCGCCAGTGAATATAATTTCCGGCAGCTACCCGCTCCTTACCACCGCTGAGGACGATGACGAGGCGGAGATATTCGCCCTGTTGCAGCAGAAACGAACGGCGACGGTCAGCCGAAAACGCAGAATGCTGGAGGAGTCGTTGGGCCGGATATCGCACCAGAAGGTGGCCAAGCTGCAGTGGAACTACGCCGAGTTAAACCTACTGCACCGCTACACGGACGCCCAGTTCGAGTCCTATCTGCATATGCGCAAGCTCACATTCCTGGTAAGTGTTGGTTGGTATTTCTTGTTTCCCCCCCGTAATCACTGCCTTGCAGAAAGTCCAGCAAACCCTCGGGAAAACACTAAGCGGCATCACGCTGCCCGGCTATCCGAGTCCGCCGACACAGACAATGCTTTCGCTGGCCATGTGGAAGCTTGCCACCGATGAACACTTCGAGGAGATTGCCCGGAAGTTCCGCCTACCCTGGGCTCTGTGCCAGCAGGTGGTACGTGGCTTCTGGCACTGCATCTCTGACAACTACGAGAGCTTCATCAAGTGGCCAAACTCGCTGGCAGCCCAGCGGAGTACGTTGCAGGGATACCAAAGTCTGGAGCAGCTGCAGTGCTTCCGTGAACTGTTTGGTATCATAACGCTGAAGCGCCTGGACGTCTTCCTGGAATCTGAGCACGCCGAGGTTCCTGTGGTACTGCAGCTTATCTGCAACGCGGAGCGTAAGATCATCGACTGCTATGTGGAGCTTTTCGTTGAGTATAGCTTCGAGGATTCGCCAATTGGCCAGACGTTGGCTCTGAATCCCAGGACCATGCCAGTTGGTAGCTATCTCATAGGGAATGGCGTCTTTCCATTGAAATCCTATCTGATGCGACCCATTGAAGCCGAGTGCTTCCGCAAGGATGTTTTATTTAACGAGCTGCTTCAGCCTGCCTTCCAGGTTGCTGAAAGGGTCCTAGACACATTGGCGCGTCGCTTTAATACACTCTACGCCTTGGAGGCTCGCGATCTGAACGAGGTGCGGCTTATCGTTGAGAGCATCTGTGCAATGCACAATCTCTGCGAGGAGTTCGAGGATGATGGACTAAAGGACGATGGTCAGAGCAGCTTTAGCTGGGGTGGGCCAGCAGAGGGCATCAGGGGTAGTGAGAAGGATTCAAAGGGGCTACAGCGGCGAGCGGAGCTCTTAGACGAGCTGGTGGCCACTGAGCCTGGTGAATAAATTTGCTAACATTTGAATTGTGTTCCTTGCTTTATTTAATATTCTGGCTTGGATTTTGATAGGTAAAATATTTAAATATTTTATCCTTCTGCTTACTTGCGATAATTTTGTTATATATTTAGTACTTTATTGCAGTTAAACACTTATTAAAGTATTTTATTTTATTTAAATGTTTGTTAACATAGCTAATTTAGCCGCAAAAAATATCTGAGAGTGGCAGCACTCACACTGTTAACCCCACAGCTGTTTTGACATCCAACAATTTTAGAGATCTGGCAACACTAACGCCGAGAACGAATCAAAACAAATGCACGTGCGTTGTTTTTAGGAAAAATTACATTAAAAAATAAGCAATGGACGAGCACGAAATATTTAAGCTGATCACTGCCGGCGTACGCTTCACAAAAAGACCCAAGGTAGGCCACTTTAAATGAAAGCTAAGCTCCTCTGCTAACTGCTACCGCTGCAATAGGCAACTCCCTCGAAGATCCAGCCGAAGACGCTTTCCGAAAATGTTCATCAACAGAAGGAGGTGAAGAGGGATGTGAAGCACAAGCAAGATGATGAAACCTCAGAGTTTCGCCTGCTGGCGGATGATGCAATCCAAAGTAAGCCGAAGAAACGTAAGGAAGCCAAGAAACCCTCCGTCGAGGAACTGGAGCGGCAAACGGCCACAGATCAGGCAAATGCGACCAGAAAGCAGCACAACATCAGTGTGCTGGGTAAAAATGTGCCTGCACCGGTGACCAGCTTTGAGGCTCTGATTAAGGACAACAAGCTGCTTCCCAGACTGCAGCAGAACTTGCTGGGACGTGACTTTGCGCAGCCAACTCCCATCCAGATGCAGGCATTGCCTGTGCTTCTGCAGCGCCGGGCACTGATGGCCTGCGCTCCAACCGGATCCGGCAAAACATTAGCATTCCTCACACCCATAATCGACGGCCTGAGGGCACATAGAACCACCGGCTTAAGAGCTTTAGTGCTGGCCCCCACCCGTGAGTTGGCCCAGCAAATCTACCGAGAATGTGCGGAACTTACTCGGGAAACTGGCCTACGCACCCACTTTATCAGCAAGGTAAGCGAGGCGAAACAGAAACAAGGCGACGAGTGCAAGCAACGCTATGACATCCTTGTCTCCACACCGAACCGAGTGAGATTCTTGCTGCAACAGCAGCCACCTCTGCTGGACTTGTCGCACGTCGAATGGTTCGTGTTGGACGAAGCGGATCGCCTGATGGAGGAGGGTCAAAACAACTTCAAGGAGCAGCTGGACGACATCTATGCAGCCTGCTCTCATCCAGCGAAGTGCGTGGCCTTCTTCAGCGCCACCTACACAGTGCCTGTGGCCAAATGGGCGCTGCGTCACCTCAAGAACCTTGTGCGCGTCACCATTGGAGTGCAAAACAGTGCCACGGATACCGTCCAGCAGGAGCTGCTGTTCGTGGGTTCTGAGAGCGGGAAACTGGTGGCCATGCGGGATCTAGTTCGCCAGGGCCTGCAGCCGCCGGTGCTAGTCTTCGTACAGAGTAAGGAGAGGGCCAAGCAACTCTTTGAGGAGCTGCTCTACGATGGCATCAACGTGGACGTGATCCATGCCGAGCGAAGCCAGCATCAGAGGGACAACTGCGTGCGAGCCTTCCGCGAAGGCAGCATTTGGGTGCTCATCTGCACAGAGCTCATGGGCCGCGGTATCGACTTCAAGGGGGTCAATCTGGTAATAAACTATGACTTTCCGCCCACCACCATCTCGTACATCCATCGGATCGGACGAACCGGACGCGCTGGACGTCCAGGTCGAGCCATCACATTCTTCACTCAAGACGACACGGCGAATTTAAGAAGGTAACATATTTATGAGTCTATGCTTATGCGACTTATCTAACTACATATTGTTTTCCTATTCCTCCAGCGTTGCTCAGATTATTAAGAACTCCGGCGGTACCGTTCCGGAATATATGTTGCAAATGAAAAAGGTTCGCAAATCGGAGGCCAAGATGCGAGCCAAGAAACCTTTGGATCGGGAAGATATTACTACCAAGATACGTCCTGAGGGGAAAAACAAAGAGGATCAGAAGTCAACAAAACTAAACAAAATCGAAAAAACGGAAAAGATTCTGAAAAAACGGCCAGGAGGGAATAATGACGCGAATTCGAAACTTAAAAAGCTAAGCGAAATGAAAAAGAACCTCAAGGTGCCCAAGAGCAAAAAGGGAAACTTTTCAAAATCCAAAAAGGCATAGAACTGAGAATAAAAACTTAACTTATGTTTGGAGTATTTGAATTATTTTACTTTAAATTTAAAAACTCATTTTAACCAATCTGAATAATGGTTCGTAAAATTTTAATATAAACAAATAGAAGAATTTATTTATTAAATATTTGGCTTTCCAATGTATAAACCCGTATCAAAGTAAACAAACGTTAAAAATTTTAATTGCAAGTGAAAAATCTGCTAAACCATTTTGAAGCCAGAGTGGCAGCACTGCTGTTGGTATATTTCTCGAACAATTTTTGACGGACAGTTGGTATATTTCAAGGGTGCAGCAACGGTCACCCTAATCAACAAAATCTACTCCGACACGTCAGAATATTAGGTTTTTATTTAATTATTTGCACAGCTGTTAGTCAGATTGCCATTGAACAAAACTTTTAAGCAAGCGCCAGACGTAATCACTAGCAGCCATGGCGCAAAACGTGGCCCTGCTGGGCCTGGCTCTGATTGCATCGCTCTGTTTGGTCGCCTCCTTGCCCGTAACGCACAACAAAAAGGCCGAGAAGGACGCCAAAGCGGAGGCGGAGTCCAGCACCCCGGCCACTGCCGACGTGGAGACGGCCTTGGAGTACGAACGCTATCTGCGGGAGGTGGTTGAGGCTCTAGAGGCCGATCCCGAGTTCCGTAAAAAGCTGGATAAGGCGCCTGAAGCGGACATTCGGGTGAGTCGAGGGGTGATAGGTGTTTATGCCTTCCTGGAAGGTCTTTTATATATCCTGGAATATTTACCATTTCTCATATAATCGATTTTGGATTGGTTTGTTCGCACAGAGCGGTAAGATCGCCCAGGAGCTGGACTACGTGAATCACCACGTTCGCACCAAGCTAGATGAGATCAAACGACGCGAAGTGGAGCGTCTGCGCGAGCTAGCCAATCAGGCCTACGATCTGGCCCACGACATTGACCGGAAGCATCTAAAGGTGCCACAGCATCTTGACCACGACAATGAGCACACATTCGAGATTGAGGATCTGCGCAAGTTGATCCAGAAGACGTCCGACGACCTGGCCGAGGCTGATCGCAAGCGGCGCGGCGAGTTCAAGGAGTACGAAATGCAAAAGGAATTCGAGCGTGAGGCGCAGAAGAAAGAGATGGATGAGGAGTCGCGCAAGAAGTTTGAGAACGAGATCCAGGAGAAGGAGAAGAAGCACAAGGACCACGAAAAGCTGCACCATCCGGGCAACAAGGCACAACTGGAGGAGGTGTGGGAGAAGCAGGACCACATGGACAAGAATGACTTTGAGCCCAAGACGTTCTTCTCCATTCATGACGTCGACAGCAATGGTTACTGGGACGAGGCGGAGGTCAAGGCATTGTTTGTCAAGGAGCTGGACAAGGTCTACCAGAGTGACCTGCCCGAGGATGACATGAGGGAGCGAGCTGAGGAGATGGAGCGCATGCGGGAGCACTATTTCCAGGAGACGGACACCAACCACGATGGCCTGATCAGCATTGAGGAGTTCATGTTGCAGGCCAACAAGGAGGAGTTCCAGAAAGATCCCGAGTGGGAGACAATTGACCAGCAGCCGCAGTACACACACGAAGAGTACTTGGAGTACGAGCGCCGGCGCCAGGAGGAGGTCCAGCGTCTGATTGCACAGGGCCAGTTACCGCCACATCCCAACATGCCGCAGGGCTACTATGCTGCACCGCATCCTAGTGGCGCTGCCTACCAACAGCCGCCGCAGCATCCTGGCGCCCAGCAGCCTCACTATCAACAACCCGGCCAGGTGCACGCACAGCAGCAGCAGCAATACGTCCAGCAGCAGCAACAGTATGCCCAGCAGTACCAGCAGCAGCAGTATGGAAACGGACAGCCAGTGCAGCTGAATCCCAATCAGGTGTACCAGCATGTCGGAGCGGTTCCACAGCAACAGCAGCCTGTCTACCAGCAACAGCAGCCTGTCTATCAGCAACAGCAGCCCGTCTACCAGCCACAGCAGCAACAGCAACAGCAACCTGTGCAGCAGCAACAGCAACCTGTGCAGCAGCAACAGCAGCCGGTGCAGCAGCAGCAACCCGTGCAGCAGCAACAGCAGCCGGTGCAGCAGCAGCAGCAACCCGTGCAGCAGCAACAGCAGCCGGTGCAGCAACAGCAACCTGTGCAGCAGCAACAAATCAACAATCAAAGCCCTCCGCCTGCCCAAAATCAACAGGTGCCAATACAGCAGCAGCAACAGACTCATCAACAACAACAACAGCCACAGAAGTAACAGCTTAAAGCATTCCTTTGCTGCAGCAAAGCCACGTAAGCGAAGCATTTCAAAAAATCTGGTATGGAGAACACAATGTGATTGGACTGAAGTAGCAAACTTTAATCGATATATATATGAATATTTCCCAATATGGTTATGTAGTAAATTAAACAATCAAAAACTGATTGTGGCCAAGTTCTCACAATTGAATGTCTTTCCAATTTTTATACTTTTTATCCTTTTGTACGCATTCTCTCATCTCGTAGCTCTGCATTTGTGCAATGCATTTCAATAACGAATTTGTTTGTATATATGAGTTTATTTTTTAAACGAGAAATACATAAACAATAAATACATTTATTCAAGAAGTTGTTTGTTTACTTGATTGATTAAAAAAAGACATATTTTATAGTATCTAGAAAAGAGTTATATATTTTTTCTAATAGTTTTCCGACTACCTAAAAAATAACAATATAGTTTATAACAATTGTTTGTTCCTTCCGGATGTCTAAGAGCTTTCACAGGGTACGCCATGATAATCGCAATCCAGGGGTACTGAAAGGGTTAAATGTTATAAATAAATTATATACATATGATGATTTATTTAAAGAGCAGGACACAATGGTAACTAACCGGTTCTTGGCTTCTGTAACTCGTAAGATTCCCAGGCGCAGGTGTGCCAGGTGGGGTCAGCGGCCGGCATGCTTGCCCGGTTACCCGGAGTCACGGCGCTTGCCCTTAGTTCCCTCAATCGCCTGCGCAGGGCGGCCAACACATCGGAGTGCCGCCTGGAGTAAGCCAGATTGTTCTGCTCGCAAGGATCCGTTGTGATGTCGTACAAGCACTCCTCCAAGAGGGGATTGCAGGATGTTTGGAAATCGGCACAACGCACGCCCGCCGATCGTCGGATGCCTGTAATCCTCTGCTGCGTCAGGCGACGCAAATCGAATCGCGAGAGCGCCCTGGAAGCCGCGGAGTTCCGTACAGTCACAGGATAACGAGTGTCGCGGGGATCCAGGTCGTCTAGCTCCCGGTAGGTGAGCACTGAATCATATTGTCCCGCCGAGGTAGTACCATTTATGTATTTCCACTGCCCCATTTGAAGGGCAGACACTCGCCATACATCGTCCAGGATGTGCAGGATCTCCCGCGGCACATGGGGAGCATCCGAAGGTCCCGCCAACTGTGGCCAGAGGTCGATGCCGTCCAGCTGCCGGGAGTCGGAGTCTTCCAGCTCGATGTCAGCCGCATGGGCCAGAGTGGGCAGCCAGTCGCCTACGTAAATGGGCTGTGTAAAGATGTTGCCTCGTGCCTGCAGCTGAGAACTCCAAATGGCTCCAGCCACCCTTACGCCTCCCTCCCACGGCGTGTTCTTCTGGCCACGAAGCGGCCAGTTGGAGCCAGTATTGGCAAACATGCCCACCGATGGCGCCCCATTGTCCGAGTAGAAGATCACAATGCTGTTCTCCAGCTGCTCCGTGCTGGCCAGAGTGCTAATTACACGGCCTACACTTTGGTCCAGCTTGGAAACCATGGCTAAGGGGTTGCTAGATATTTAATTTCATTCCAGAGAGTTTGGAATCCCCTCAAGACTCACCCGCATACTTCCTCCTGTTGGGATCCTTGATGTAGGCGAATTTTCGTATCTCCTCTTCGGGCGCCTGCAGGGGATCATTTTCGTTGGCCGTATGGGCAGCCAAGTGGCTGAGCATCAGGAACAAGGGCTGATGCTGATCCTTGCCTGCATGTTCCTTTATCAATCGCTCTGCTTCGTTGGTCAGCAAGTCAGTTACATAAACCCCACGATCTTGGCACTCCAGCTCCATGTTTCGCCGGAAGTCATAGCCCAGACTGTAGTTGGCCACCGGCATCTTGGATCGTCTATGGTAGTAATCTATGTAGGCGCCCCAGTAGCCGTAGTGGTAGTCGAAGCCACGCCGGGTGGGCGTGTATTCAGGGCGGGAGAAGCCCAGGTGCCACTTGCCCACCAGGTTGGTAGAGTAACCGGCTCGCTGAAAGATCTCCGGCATTAGAGTGACGTTGAGGGACAGGGACCAGGGTTCCTCATTGCTAATTACAAAGTGTTGGGTTCCTGTTGAGTTAAATTAAACTCTTTATGGTTTGATTTCAATAAAGGATTACGATTTACCCGTGTGTATGGGATATCTTCCGCTGAGCAGAGCTCCCCGGGAGGGAGTGCACATGGCCGGGGCATAGAGGCGATCCAGGAGGCGACCGTGATAGGCCAAGGCATCGATATTGGGCGTTAGAAACTCACGGCCACCGCGAAAACTCACATCATCGAACCCCTGAAATGTTATACATTTGCTTTGGTTGTCTTGATTTATGTTTGAGAAACTAGTTCCACCATGTCATCGGCCATTATGATGATTATGTTGGGTCGCCTTCCCATTGCCGTTGCCGCATCTGTCATCACCCTTTGGAGGCAGAGTAAAAGTAGAAACGCTGATAAGCCCCGCATCGTGGTTGCTCAACTCCCGAATTGTATCGATCGCGTTGTGCTCTGCACGGCAGCTCCCAGCCAACTGATGCCGTGTGAGCTCCACGTAACATCTCGTCTCGACTCGGCGCTCCTCGGTTTGGGTCTCTATCGATCTCCCAAATCGGTCTCTCCCCCAGATTCAGTTGCGTTCGATTCGATCAAACCTAATTAGCGGCCACTCACAACCTGATGAAGTAATAAGTCAGCGGCAAAAAAAATATAATAGCAAGTGCCAATGCGAAACACTTAAATTACTTTTTAATGGAGACACTTTAATAAACTCAGGCCTAAACCTATATATTTTGACACAGATCAGCTTGTTTTTGCCAGTGTAGGAACAGCAAGCTGGTTAGCCGTGATCAATTTGGGGAGAATAAACTTTAAAGATATGCGTTACACATGGCAATTTCAAAGTCTCAACACTGTCAGGGCTAAAAAAATGTAAGCCAAGTTTATTTAGCAAGAAATGTTTTTAAAGAAAAATATGGTAAGATCTGCAAAAGAAACTTAGGTTTTAAGGAATTAGGTTCTTAACATATTCCTATTCATAATGGAATATTAAAATACATCCATAAATTTGGAAATATTTAAATAAGATCCCATAATTAAAACAATAAAATACCGATTTTAAGAGCAAGAACTATATATTTTTCATTCATTAAACTAGGCTTAGAGTAGGCGAACAGGAGTAGTACATCAAACTGCATAACATCTACTCCTGGCTCCTGGGAGTCACACTCAGTGGCTAATACTATCGGGACAAGCACAGAGACATACACACTTAATTAGCTACACATGCACACAGTAAAGGCATAATCTGATCCTGATCCAGATTCAATTCTCGATCACCAGACAAGGCTGCGCGCCGCCGCCGGCAGCCCGCAGATGGCGTTGTGAACGGGAATGGCAAGGAAACCGGCCAGGGCGATGCCATACGAATCCGACTGGACCACCATGGCCATGGCGAATTGCTGGCGCTCCGGTGATATTTCCTTGGACATCCGGTAGAAGGTGTTCACATAGGCACCGCCACCGAGAAGGCCCTCCCACAGGACAATGGCGAACACGATCCAGATGCTGGGCGTGTACCACCAGATGACCTCGGTGAGGAAGTAGATCACATTGATAAACTGGAAGATCGACATCAGCCAGATCTTGTCCAGCTGGAAGACGTTGACCGAGGAGCGAGAAATGAAGACACCAATCTGATAGTCCACATTAAGCCAGCGATATTGCGAGTCCTTGTCCAGGAAGATGTCCTCGAAGTAGACCAGCTCAAACTGCAAGCGAGAGAGAGAAAAGTGAGAAGTGATTTAAAGGAAAGCCTTTTGACCTACCAATCCCTGGTTGATGAAGTACTCAAAGAAGTACACCAGACAAAGGGGCAGCATGTACTTAAAGAGATGCTTGATGTAGAAGAACTTCTCCTTGAAGCCAACCAGCGGCTTCTCGTCGGAGATCAGCACTTCAGTGGACTCGACCGTGGTGACCGGCAGGATGTCGACCTGAGGGCGACGCAGCAGTAACCAAAAGGCGAAGGCTTCGATGGCCGGAAAGATCAGCATTATGAGCATGGTGTCCCGCGGGCTAAAGTCCAGAGATCTCAAGCTGGCATAGCTCAGGGAACCGATAACGCCGGCTCCACCAGTACCGGATGACCAGGTGGATATCACATTTCTATAAAGGAGATTTCGAGCTATAGAGATTCTAGAGTGAAACTCATTCCACACTCACTTGTTGTAGCGTGAAGAATAGGCCAAGAAGGTGGTCTCTCCGATTCCACTGCTGGCTGAGGTGATGATCACTCCCAAGAGGGCCATCCACTCGGCATTGGCGAATCCCACTAGCAGGAAGCCCGCGGCCGAGAAGATCACAGCCAGAGCAATGCGAAAGCTGAAATAAAAAGGAAATTATATAGGATTTTGTAGCCTTGGTGAGGTCTTAGACTCGACTTACTTAACCCAAAAGGGAAAGAAGGGCATCAGCATCTTGACAAACAGTGAGGGAAGCACATCGGCCAACAATATGGCGCCAGTGGACACCAAGTGGCAATTTCTACCCGAGTCGCTCTCGGCAGCCTCATCGTTCTGCAGGGAGGCAACGAAATATATTAATTAGAGTTTATATTGGATAAAGGATATATTTTACGTTATCTCACCGGATTGAACTGTTTGATGATATCATGGGCGGCACTCAGCATCACCACATAGCCATAGTTGTTGCACAGACCCAGGATCCAGTAGGAGGTGAGATCCCGCCACAGACCCTTGTCATGGCGAGAGCTGTGAGAAGCATCCGCGGGTGTGACCACCACCTGGGGATCATGCTCGGCCTCGGCCTCCTGCTGCTTGCTGGCCGTCATATTGAACCAGCTAACTTTAAAATAAGATTAAATCATAGAACATTTTAAAATTTTATATAAAAAATATTTTATTTTAGTGCTTTTGCTCTCTTAAAATAACTCTTAGCTCTTCATTATTTCATTTCTCTTAATTCGTTTATGGCGTTAAGCTTTTTTACTCTTTCCTTAGCACTCTTATGTTGGTGTTAATATTTTTATATATTATTTACGCAAGTGATATTTAGGCAAATTGTTTAATTTGTTAAGCTGAACATGTACGTCATTGGTCGTGAACTTGCTCGAAATCGGCAATGGGGGAAGTGAGTTAAATGAATGAGCTTGACTTTCGTGGAAACTACGTGCAGTAAATGCTTAAAAAAATGGGGGGAACACAATAATATTGAAGGCAGCCAAAGACAGCTGTTTAGGCTAAGCTCAGGGCTTGACAGGTTAAAAGCCTCGTTTTACTTTTTGTATAACTGCTTTTTACATTGATATTTTTCTATAATTAATTTAAGTGCTTCGTTAAGGTAGCTAAGCTTGTTTGCTGTGAAAAGTTCTCATGCTAAAAACCACATTAAGTGAGGGAATATTTACTTAGTTTTTTTTTATATATAGTCACGGGGGTAAGTCAAGTAAATGGTACATCGCCGGCTGTATAAATATATAAATATATATTCTATATATTATAGATTACCCATTTTCTGGCAATGATTTGTCTGGTGCAAAGTGCAGTGTCTTGATTTGTTTACATCCGACAGAACTTGTGACCGATGACAGGAGTGAAGAGGAAGTGTGTACAGGAAGAAATGGGGAAGCTAACAACTAAACCGGAAAGTGAATCAATGCATCCATAGAAGAATACATAGTAGCATCTAGATTCCCATACACTAAAGTTTATTGACTGTCAGTTATAATTTCCCAGATCATTTCAGTTGACCTTGTCAGCTAAATAAATTAACTAACTAAGTGCTGTTAGCCAAGGCAAATAATTAAACGAAATTAGCTCGAAACCCGTTACTTATCCAAGCCAAAGAAGATTCCTTGGCCGCTTGCACTTGACTGGAAAATATTGACTCATTATCTTGGGATTCACTTGATTCATTTGCGCAGTTCCCAAGTCGTTGGCCTACTTTGCAGTGCCCTGTCCTATCCAGTTACTTTTGCTTATTATCAAAAATACATATATATTTCAATAATTTGATATCCCATGAAAAGCATTTCGAAATATGGTCAGTAAATTGAGTATGTTGGATGAACTCTTTAGGGTATTGCCTTGGACTCCAAATTATTAGCACAGGCAAAAGTTTTATGGATTTGTGTTTGAGAAATAGAACAATTTCAAGATATAGAATATATTTGGAAAGAGCAGAATGTTTTTTTTTTTTTGCACAAATCATTTGTCAGTAATTTTTTGTATTTAATTGAGTTTAAAGAAATATTCCTTAAGTGGACTTATTTATTCAATAACTAAATTATTTTCCTTGTTAGTATTTTTAGGAACTTTTGTAATATCCTTTTTTCTGAACTGTATCATTTTATTTTTTAAAAAACTTAAACTGCATCTCGAAACCTTTATTGATTTTTAGTTCCCGCACTTTAAGCACTTTTCAAATATCCTTTAGGTTGACAAACCTTTATGAAAAATAAGTTAATTAATTGCTATCCGAATTCCTAGTAATTAGGAAAATCCGTGCTCCGAGCGTTGATAAGAACGGCAACGACAACGTTTCGCGCCTTCGGGCGTTCAATGAGTGACTGAACCTGAATGGGCCCTCCCAGCCGATCGGAACGAGAACCGATACCACGGAGAACCAGCTAAAGTGGGACCTAAAGTGCGAGGTATCACGCGAGTTGCCAGCGACAGCATAAAAAACCCAAGAAAAAAAATGTACGCTCAGTACAGCAATAACAATCGAAACTAAAACAATTGCAGATGCAACAAGTGCCAAAGTGCCGATCAGGCAGGTTTATCGCTAGCAGGTAATTATACACATAGATATAGATGTACATATGTATATATTTTTATATATATATCGTGTGCAGCGATGGATTTAATTCAATTTAAGTTGATTCGATTCGCGTGGATGGTGGCAAGCGGGGGAGTTGAGGTCGGTCAGCCAGCGAACGTCACGTTTTTCAGGTTGGCAAGTGACGCCCTCCTCCCAAGAGGGTCGCTTGATTACGATAAGATGTTCTGTACTTTTTTACCTTGCGATTAAGAGTGCTTATCGGTTTAGTCATCTTTTGACATTCTCTGATCCTAAGCGCGATCGGGCTGATATCGATTAGATTGTGTAGATAATTGTGGCAAGACTTGCCAGGCAAGTGTTCCCGGGATAAGGTTGGTGTTTATAGTTGCCTTTAATTTCCCTTTTAAAGATATAGAGAATCTAAAGGGTATTTCCAACTTTATTGGGGTTTTAATGAGCTTACACTGCGTGTTAACACCTGTTAATGACCATTTCAAACAAATTTTAAATGCTTTTACTTAAGTTAGACCATTTATATGCATTGCTGTTCACTGACTTTGTTAGGTTCTAGTTTTATAATTTTAACAGGCGCGCACGTGGCGTATACTTAATGTGACGTATACGTAATATGGCATACATAATCCCAGCGAAAAATCTGTTATTAGTTCCCAATCCATAACTTAAAGAAACACATCAATTATGTTTAACCATTTAGAAAGGAAAAATGATTATTTAATAATCCAGGAAAGCAAATCAAACTTGTTTCTTCGTACTTTCTCATTATTATAAAGGTTATTTAACCCGAGAGCTGTCAACACAAAACGGTTTCGGTTATGCAAACAATAATTACCCGACTAACTGGAAATTTGCTTGCTAATTTTAGAGCAATTTCACATAAAAGTATATGATAGTATGTATGCAAGCAAAATTTGTATTGAAGTTTCAAAAACACTTTACGAGAGACACACTCGAGGCTAAGCTGGGCTATAAATCCCAGGAGGTGAGGGCAATAAAGTTCAGTTGCGGGGTTAATTTCACCCCGAAAACCGAGTACGTACTTTCGAATTATTTCCGGCTGGGAACTCGACCAACCGAACCGAATCGACCAACTGAACACCAACTGAGGACTTGTCGTCCATACACGGGCACTAGGGAATTCAGATTACAGTCGGACGACAGGGGGCAATCGACATTATCATTATCGTTGAAGGGGGTGACAGATTAAATTACAGATAAGATGCTCGCAGCATTGGGCCATATAAATCTTAAGATATCACTCTGGGCAAAGGCAATCAACGACAATGAACATAAAGCCAGCTATCTAGCTTCACGCCATGCCGTTAAATCTAATTATTGGACTAGCAGAGAGTTTTGTCAATAATAAATTCATTGAGTTGGGTTTCCTCTTGGCTCCTACATTTCCAACCCAACCCGTTGAAATCAAATCCATTTCCCGCTCATTTAGCACGTACAGAAACCGCCAAAACCAATTTCCAACCGCAGCCGCAAAGCAGGGAACGCTTTTTCCCCGGCCATGCCCTGCAGCGTGGTATAAAGTATAAACAAAAAAAATATATAACAAAATAAAAAACATGTTGTTGACAAATGGGGGACAAAAAAACAGGGCAAGAGTGCCTGGTTCAATGTTGTAAATAATTCACAATTGCCTGTCACTTTGGAGTTGCTGTTCGCTGCTAAGGGAAAGTATCCTTTATCCTTTAAGGGAGCAAACTATGGCCCAGTCGACAAGCCTGTTGACAGCCAGATTGAGCTGACAAATCGTTAGCGCAATTTATTATAGTAATAGGTTCGAGTTTGAATTTTATTTGTGTCAGTTTTGAAGCCCTTTAAGTCCATTTTAAGTTCATTTAACTTCCATTTTAAGTCTTAAAATATGCGATAACTCTGTAATAAATTAAATAGGTCAAGAAAATGCCTACATTTATGGAAATTTGTATAAACAACTCTGATATCTTTACTGTAACAATTTCTATATTAAAGTTAACCTAAGAAACCTATACTTATTTAATATTAAATTTAAATCTTAGGCACTTTCTCTTACTTCTCCTAAAAGGTGCTTAACCTTAACCCTTATGTGATTTTGTCATCAATTTCCCTAAGGCCTCACACATATCGCTTCAAATATCTGTGGCCAATGGCGAAAATCATTAAAACAACATAAATCATAGAAGAGCGTAGAATGATTGAGTCATAGGAAAAACTTTCAGAAGGAAATTCGGAGGGGACTGCCCTTCACATTTATTTGTTTCTAATAGGCCTCGTACTGTTCCTCACTTATCTAGCATTCACACGAGACCAGGACATGCAAGTTTTCAGTTCGAATCTCGGCATTAAAATGCAAATAAAATGGCCTGTGGAGGAGAGTGAATAAAATCATTGCCAAAAGTGAAAATGGAGAATAAAAGTAACCGCCAAACACGAAAAGTTTTTAATGCAAATACGAAAATCGCATGAAAACATGGCCACCAGCCACGTCCTTGCCCCTATATCCTCCATCCTCTGGCCATCCCTCCGTTTAACGAGGCGTGCTGCAATTTTCGGGTTGGGAAACGGAAGAATGGGAAAACGTGAGAGCAGGAAAACAGGAAGCGGGGAAAAGCGTTGGCCCCTGCATAATTTCGCGATGCGAAAAGTTAACGCAAAGTGTTTTTATTTTCTCTTGAATATATATATGTGTATGGTATATAAGTATATACTTTTGTGTTGCAGCTTAAAGGGATTTTAAAGCACTACAGGTGAGAGGGGGTTAGGTGAGAAACCGCTTCCAGACCAGCTCAATTAAGAGGATGAGCACCACCAGGATGTAGGCGCAGATCAGCATCAGCAGGAGCGGTGCCACATACTCCATGCCCACGGTTATAACAAAGTTCTGGGCCACGCAATGGAGCTTCATGTGAACCCAGTAGCTGCGCTGCTTACGATAGACGCCAGTTTCCAAAACTCTGAGGAAACTGCAAGGGGAGGTTAATAAAAGAGGTAAATAGGAATTTTTTAGAGTTACTTTTGAGTTGCATTTCAATTGATTTAATTGCAATTTCTAAGGTATCCCCTATAATACGTTAAAACACTCACCGAAGCCTGAAGAGCTCCTTGTAGGTGGAGTTGCGATGCAAATGCGTGTAGAACAGCTGCTCGGGTCGGAATAAAACCTCATTTAAATCACATATCTGCTGGGCTGTAAAATATCGCTCTACATAGGCATAACCAGAGGAGGTCTCAAAGACATAAACGTAGCCTGGATTGTCCCTCACCCGAAGGACACCTTCTTCCGCGGGCAGCCAAAGTTCTGGGTTCTTGGTTTGTGGTTCAATTTTGCGTTGGATGAACAAATGGATCTCGGGCAGCCTGGAATACTTTTACCAAAACCAAAATGCTTAGAAGGTGCATAGTTAAAATAACACAAAATTAAACCCACATTAAGATAACTCTTGGTAAAGGGCAACGGCTCCAAGCCCACGGTCAACGGACTCTCCGCCAACTGCTGCATCGTCTTGATCTTTGATTTAACCGGAGAACTGAGCAGCGAGGAGACGACCACCGACGTATAGTAGTTGTACATAATAAAGCTGATCAGGAACAGGGCGAAATATATCAACCTGCCGCCCGTGGAGCGGGGAATCAACACCGAACTCTGGATGCAGGCTGCTCCGAAGCTGATCAGGAATGTGCTGAGCAGTGAGGGCAGGTAGTCCAGTCGCCAGCGC
Source organism: Drosophila tsacasi (assembly GCA_018904565.1). Taxonomy (NCBI): domain Eukaryota; kingdom Metazoa; phylum Arthropoda; class Insecta; order Diptera; family Drosophilidae; genus Drosophila; species Drosophila tsacasi. The sequence goes on along the minus strand of JAEIHY010017079.1, from coordinate 15,098 downwards.
CGCCGCATGCGCCGGCACTCCATGTAGAAAGTGATCCACAACAGGATACCGATCAATGAGAGCACGCCGCCGAAAAGATACCAAACCAAGGCACTAAATGGCTGCAGGAACACATCTCCCCGGAGGCCAGCATTGTGTGGGGTACGAAAAATGCAGACCGAGCGAAAGAAGCCCGTCTCAATAATGGCCGAGAGGTACTTGAGCCTGCCTTCGGTGGCCAGCGAAGGCGTGGCCGTGAGGTCCGCCGTCTGATCCACCAAGGCGCCAATTGAACCACCCACAATATCCGACTTGCTCCAACTGTCAGAGAAGATGAACTTCATTCTGGAAAAGAAAGGAATTCAGTTCAAAGAGGTTCCAGTTTTCTGCTTACTTAACAGACTTGCAGTGTAGCAGATCTCGAAGGATAAGTGTCAGGTGAAAACCAAATCTAGCCAGGGAATCAATGTGGGTTTCATTCTCTTGGCTCAAAAAATCTATGAGCTGATCATCTGACCAAGTAAGAGGTCGTTGTGTGACCACCGTAGCCACTAGGGGGAAAAGACACATTGACCTTGATTAATCTGTAAGGAACATGAACTCTTACCCCTCAGGACTACATCTGTGAGCTGCTCTCTATTGCCATACTTTGAACGGAGTTGCAGGGAACTCAGATACCTTGTTCTGCGGCATTCCCTAAGGCCACAGGTGCTCTCATAGGACCCCGTCATATTTAGCTGACCTCCAATGATCTTGCCATTATTGTACACATCGTATATACCAAACACAACCGAGGAGCTGTCCACCTGCTCATGTTCCTGAACATAGCTGACATCCGCATCAATGGATATGTTAAAGGGGGAAAAGAAATCGTAGAACTCCTGGACAGACTGGTTGCCGTGCAAGAGCCAATGATAGTGCTGGTTATACAGTTGCTTTAAGCTGGCCTATAAGGATATATGGGCATGAATTCATTCATTTAAATATTAATCTTGAAAATATCGAACCTCCTCCAGTAATGCCTCGGCCTGATCGCACTTCAGATCCACATAGATGGCCAGGGTTGGCTGCAGGTGTTCAAGGTAGCTAAGCTCGAGGTGTGACCAATCCTGGACTCCATTCATTTGAACATATTGATGATAGACGAGATTGGGGTGAATGGGGTTGACGAACTGTAGAGCAAACCGGAGACCTAAAAAGGGTAGAGTAACAACAGTATGAGAAACCAGCAGAGATGCCTTGCCCACTTTCATCCTTTGGCCAGCAGTGAAAGATAACAATGAATCCGACTCGTGACTGCAGGAGATTGTCTAGGACAAAGTTGGCCAACTGCACCAGCTGCATTGTTGACTTTGACGCTTCAACTTTCCAAGGGGGATGCCCCTTTTTATAGGGCCATAAAGTCCCTCACCAGGACCACTTTGGCTGTCAACAGTTTGTGTTGTTTGTTTGTTTTAAATTGCCTCAAATCGCTTGACAATTTTTCAATTTGGAAGGGGGACTGACTATCTCTCTCTTACCTTAGGGTAGGGCCGTGTGCCGGTGCCAAATGACTTCTAGTCCCAGCACACCCACACAGAGTATCATTGCACTCAGCAGTAGGATAAACAGAGGAGCGGCATACTCCAGACCCACGGCCACCGTGTGATTGTGCTGATAGCAGTGCAGTTTGGTTCTCATCCAGTAGCGTTCATGCTTTAAATGTACTCCAGTCTCCAGCATGCGCAGGTCACTGAAGGGGGAAAATATAATAACAACACATCAGGATATGTAAGGATCACCTTTACCCACTTTAGCTTAAATAACTCCGCATATGGCGAACCCTTCACACCCACCGTATGGGTCTGAGTGTGCGTGGCATCGCGCAGAGAAATCTCATTGAGCTCGCAGATTTGGTGGGGCAAAAAGAGCTTCCTCACAAACTCATAGCCAGTAGCCACACCGGTAATATATACAAAGCCAGCAACATCCCTCACAGCCTGTACTCCAGCCTCGGTGGACATCCAAATCTCATCCGGTGAGCGTTTGCTGCCAGCCACCTTCTTTAAATACAAACTGCGAACGCTCCGTTCCTCGGAAGTCTCTATGAAGACGCGGGTATACACATTTGGCTCGATTCCCACCTCCAGGCTGCTGTCCGCCAGCTGCTGCACCGTCCGGATGCTCGATCTCACCGGCTGACCCAGCAGCTTGGACACCACAATCGAGGTGTAGTAGTTGTACATGAGAAAAGAGGTCACCATCAGGGCAAAGAAGCCCATTCGTCCGCCCGTCGATCGGGGCGTTAGCCAGGCCCCCTGAATGCAGCCAGCCCCGAAGGAGAGCAGGCAACTGGTCAGCAGCGAGGGTTTCCACTTCCTCCTACGCTCCACCAAGAAAGTGAGCCACAGCAGGCAGCCAGCCAGGAGGAGTAACAGGGCAAAGGTAAGCCAGACTGCTCCGCTGAAGGGCTGCAGGAACTCGGTGGCACTCAAGCCAGCGGAGACGGATCGAGGATTACGGAAGATGCAGATCTCACGGAAAACGGTAAACTTGGTGAGGGGCTGCAGGAAGATACCCCTATCGAGGGACCAAATAAAAGGGGCGACAGTTATATCCGCCAACCCTTCAATAAGGTCTCCAATCATGCCGCCGGTAACATTGCCATCTGTCCAGCGATCTCTAATGATGTATTTGAATCTGGGGGATATATAGTTACAAGGAAATTTATACATTCTCCCTAGGAAACTCCTGCCTACTTGCAGTCCAACATTTCCCGCAAAGGTTGACGTGACTGGTAACCGAATCGGGCATAGGTATCCACGTGAATGTGATCCCGGGACTCCAGAAAGGCAAAGATATCCTCTTTGGAGGAGTTCAGGGGCAGAGCATTGATCTACAAAGAGGGAAATGTATTTCAATTCCTTAAAGAGTAGTCGTGAGCTTCCCTTACCACACCAGTGGCTCTCATAGTTAGTCCAGTAAAGGACTTTCGATGCTGCAGGGGACTCCTCGTATAGAAATCGCTAAGATATCTTTGGACTTGACACTCTTGCTCATTGCAGGAAATCTCTCGATCTGCGGTTACATTCAACTCTCCTCCGAGCTGTAGTCCCTTGTTGTGGAGATCATACAGCATAAAGTTTCCGCTGGAAGGATCATTTGTGGCATAGGTAAGGTCCGCATCTATATAGAGTTGAGCTTGTTTGAAACGAGAAAAATTCACAAATCTATCGTAGACAAGCCAATGGTAGCGATGGCTAAAAAGTCGTCTGGCACTGGCCTAAACGAATTAAAATTAAATTAAATTTTAAAGTAGTACAAGAAACCCTTAACCTTCTTACCTCATTCAAAACCACTTCACTATCATTGCAATTAATGTCCAAAAATACGCCCAACTTAAGTATTTGATTATTTAGTAAGTTATTCGGTTGAAAGTTCGGGCCTAATTGCTCGAATTGGATAAAAGCATTTGTACTTTGTGTCATCTGTGCCAGGTGCAAGAGTGCTGAAATGAGAAAATCCAAGAGTAAATAAAGTAATTACCTCACAGAACCTCACTCACAGTCCATGGACCAGCAGTGCAATATAAGAATATGACTTAATTTAGCCATTTTCAGAAAGTTGTACAATATTAAAGTATGCAGCTCCAGCATGGCTCAGTCTCGGAAAAGTAACTTGGTAATTGATGATACTGATTATGAGGGAGCTTGGGCTTTTATAGGGTACACATAATGTCTCTATTAGACACATAATCAATATAAAAAGGATTTGAATTTGACTTGACAACCTAATGGTTTGATGACAGCAACCTGTCAACCCCCAAGAAAATGATATGAAAATTATACCAATTGCGGGATTGCAATTTAAGTTATTACAAGAAAAAAAGGAAGGTAGAAACCCCCTACCACTCACCTGAAACTACATATTTAAATGTCTTCTTTAACTAATTTTGTGGAAAAACGGTGACCAGCTTCTTCCTCACATAACGCGACCATGAGATTTCCAATAGAAGGATCATCAGGGCCATTATGTAGGCCACCAGCAGGGACAGAAACAAGGGAGCTGCGTACTCCATGCCCACCTGGATCACAAAGCTATTGGAGAACGTGTGCAGCTTGGTCTTACTGAAGAATCGGCTCTGCTTCGAGGTGATGCCGCTCTCCAGCATCCGCACTTGCAGCTGGGTGAGTATCTCCCGGTAGGTGGAGTTCAGGTGGATCATGCCATAGACGGCGGTTTCGGGTCGCAGGATGATCTCGTTCAGATCGGAGATCTCGCGCGGCAAATAGTGTTTCTCCACAAAGTGATACATAAACGAGGCCTCCGAGGTGTACACAAATCCAGGCTGATCGCGTACACGGATCACGCCTTCCTCGGGCGGAAGCCAGACGCTATTGGGATCCCGCTTGCTCAAAACCTTCTGCTTGTTCAGACTTCGAATGTCCGAGCGGGGCGAGGACTAATGTATATTTGAACTCTTTAATTTGGGCTCTATATCCCAGCAGAACTTTTTAACTTACCACCAGATAGGTCTTGGTAAACGGCACCGTATCAAAACCCACATCCAGAGAGCTGTCAGCCAGTTGCTGGATGGTCCGAATGTTGGAACGCACTGGCGACCCAAGCAGCGTAGACACCACTATCGAGGTGTAGTAGTTGTACATGAGAAAGGAGGTCAGCATCACGGCAATGAAGGCCAATCTCCCACCCGCTGACTTGGGCATCAGATAGGAGCCCTGGATGCAGGCAGCTCCGAAGCTGATCAGGCAGCTGGTCAACAGTGAGGGCATGAACTCCAGGCACCGCCGCATCCAGTGCCGCTCCAGGCGGAAGATCAACCACAGCAGAACTCCAGCAAAGAGCAAGAGACCGGCAAAGGCAAACCAAACGGTGGGTGTAAAGGGTTCCAGAAACACAGCGGCCTTGATCCCGGCATTGTGTGGCGTGCGGAACATGCAAACAGCTCGAAAGGGAGCCTGTTCCGTCATGGCATGCACGTAATGCAGGCGATTCCAGGACGGAACAAAAGGGGAAGTGGAGAGCTCGGCGGACTCATTGACCAGCAGGCCAATGGCTCCGCCAAAGGCATCCTGAACGCTCCAGGTATCGCACCAAATGTAGTCCAACCTTGGAGATGGGTCAAAAGATTATTAAATATTCTTCTTCTGTATAGGTTTTTGGCTTACTTGAAACCAAGCACTTCCTGAGTGTGCAGGATGAGGCGATAGCCAATCCGGGAAATGGAGTCCATATGGGAGTCCCTATCGCTATTGAGAAATTCTAGAAGGACATCTTGGCTTGAGTTTATGGGCAGCACAGAAACCTGTTTTATTTTTGTATAAATTAATTTTGTTTCTCATTTTGTTATCCTTTTCAGTTAACCCACCAAGGCGGCCAATCGAAAGGTAATGCTGGACAAGTCTAGGCGCTGTTGGAGCCTGCTGCCCTCATGCAGGTCACTGAGGTATTCCTTCACCTGACAGTGACTGCTGTTGCAGTGGAGACTCTGGTCAATGGTGATGTTCAGCCGTCCACTCAGGTGGCTTCCTTTGTTGTATACATCGTAAAGTGTAAATAGCTCCTCATCCTGGCGCCTGACATAGGTCACATCAGCATTCAAACTGAGATTGGCTGCCCCAAAGAGTTCATTTAATTTGGTAAAGTTACCAGCTGGGTCGTAGAGCAGCCAATGGAAATTATTGTTATACAATCGAGCACGACTAGACTGAGGAAATAGTTTAATTATTATTATAATTTATTAATTACTGTGGTAATATCATTTACTTGATTTGTTATAAGCTCCGCTTGCTCACAGCTCAAGTCCAAAAAAACAGCCAATCTGACGAGGTCACTGTCCAAATACTCCTTGTGTATGTTAAACAAATTTTCAGGTCCTTGTTCCAGGTCAATGTATTGCGAATAAATGTCGTTTCCATTCAGCAGCTCAGCCAGAGGAAGAGCCTCTAAATATTTACCCCTTTAGAGGGACTCTTTATGAATTTCAAACCCCAGCAATGCTCACCCTCCAAGGACCAGCAGTGAAATACCATCACACTCCTCAAATTGATCTGGAGCAGATTGAAGACAATCAGTCGATAAAAAGGCAAATCCATCATCCTGAGCACTTTCTTACCTTTTGCCCAAAAGTCTCAGCCTTTTATAGCCCCAATAAAACAACGAAGGCAATTAAGTTATTAGAGCCAAATTTGGGGACAGCCATCAATTTGCCAATTCGGATTGACAGAAACAGACAAATTTTGGGCCAACAGCCAAACTAACATCTTCACTCGTAAATAAAAAAGAAAGCAAAAGGCATTTGGCCCTAAGAGCAACAAGTGGTTTTGGCCAGACGCCTGCGCAGGACTTGGTGGCGTAAACAAAAGTGCAAGTTGGATTTATGAATGAAAGCCAGACGAAGGTGGGTGGGCGACGCCTCCTTCCTCCTACTGCTCTTCCTCCGCCCCTCTGGGCGGTGTTAATGGATTCTGAGCCGGGGTGGCACGTCGCTGGCTTTAGTGATTTTGCGCCTTTTGCATGTCCTCTGCGTGGCCGCCCAGTTCAATCTTCTGGCCCGGACTCAATATCGTTTCGGCGCAGTCTGCGTTGCGCGCCTGGCGCGTTTTGACGTATCTCCGAATCTCCTCCGGCTCCGTCTCTCTGGGTTCGCGTTTCATTTCAGTTTCGATTCGGTTTGATTTTCGCCTTGGTTGGTCTCCCAAAAGTTTATTTATTTTCGCCTGGAGATTTCTGTGTGTATTTTGGGTACGATTAGAGAGTGCAACGTGGCCAACGGCTGAAAAAACACACAGCTGAATTCTGAGTATTTCGGAAAGTGTGCGGAGGCTGTGAGAAAAGGAAACAAAAATTCGAAAAACAAATCTTAGAATAAAAAGGGGATAAAGCTGTGCTATTTAACAATTTTAAAATCTTAAAATACAATTGTGCAATATGGTGAAAGCTGCCTATTAAAAAATATTATATTAAAAAAAAATAAGAGGCTGCTAATCAAGAAGAGCATTTTAAATTTATTTATTACAATTTTTGTTTTATTATATACCCATTAAATAGGAAGTTTATCTTACAAGTGCTCAAGAAACAATGAAAAAATAAAGACTATCATAAAATAATAATTTATAAACATAATATAAAATAAGTCCCATAATATGGCGTAGTTGTTACGCATTTAATAGAAAGTTTCTCTTGCAAGTGCTAAACAAACAATTAAAAATCTAAAGGCCCTGAATTACATAACACAATAAATTTAAAACATAAAATGAAATAGTTAAAATATTAAGGCGTATGACAAAAATTATGTAACATAAAAAAACAATATAATAATAATAAATATTTAAAGTACTATGAAAATAATATCTAAATTTTTGCTTAATATATCCTTAGAAGTGTTAATTGTAATAAGAACTAAAACGCCACTCAATAAAACTATAAACTACCTTTCAAATCATAAGAAAATCTTGATTTCATAGTGAAACCACATTATATAATTATTATGCAATTTCTCGTGAAGCCACCGAGGCGTATACGTAATTGTCAACATCTGGGCTTCAGCTGTTTGAAGTCCCATAAAACTTTGATTCGCGCCAACACAAGTCGGTTCATTTTTCTAACCAACTCAAATGGCCGGCGTCCTAATTGAACTGTCAACCCGTAATTGCCTAGCCCCACCACCTTTCTCCCCCTCCCCCCTCAATTGAGCGCCAATTAAACTGTCTAAATCAACTTAATTAGCAAAGTCTGATAACGCATGTACGGCTTTCAAATAAAATATTTAAAAACTGATATCGGTAATTAGACATGAGAATCAGTGCATTAAAGGGAATACTTAATTGAAATAATTTCATTTGTAATTATGAAAAGTGAATAGAACACAAACCAAAATGAACGCATATTAAAAATCAATTGAAATGCGGTCAGAAGCGCAGCGAAAAATTTACAATTAACCACAAATATGACATTTTCGATGGCAACAATTACTACGACATAAGCGGCACATCCGAAACACCATGTTGGATGACGCAGATTGTCTACAATTGAGTGCAAATAAAGTGCAATTATCGCTGATTTAAACGGGCATTAGAGAATCATAAATTTTCCATGAGGCAGCAGGCAATGGCACAAAATATACACAAATGCCCGCAAAATAATCCGCCAGAGGATTCTGGTCAACCAGCAGCAGTAGGAGCAGAAGGAAAAAGGCGAGCTATTAACAAAAACTATTTACTCTGAGGGAATTGATTGGGACAGGGGGACAGCTGCTGGAAAAAATAGAAAATAGAAATACGATTGCGGTATAAATTCGAGTAAATTAATTTTAGTTCAGTAAATGAAACAAGTTCAAGGGTTTAAATATGTTCAAAAGCATAGTTCGTATGTCTCTACATTTGGGAAAACCTCTTATAATTTTATTTGTTTATTATTTTAACTCAGTTCGGTGCTTGATTAAGCACAAGCTAGTCTTTAAAATTGCAAATATTTTTGTTGCAAAAAAAATAAAGGAAAATATAAATAAAATTGAGTAATAAAATTGAGTGACTCCATTTTACTTCAAAAATTAACGATCTTAAGGTTTTAAAAAAATAATTTTCCTTCAGAAATAAGCAAAGTCTTAAAGTTTAGTCAATAAATAAGTTCGGATTAATGGAAGTTAAGGTTATTTTGTATAAAATGTAAATACATATTGTTCTATATTCAAGAACAAATATTATTAACAAATATTAGTTCCTTAAAAATCTTTACTAACTATGAGTTTTATAGATATGGGGGACAGCTTTAGTTTCAGAACTAAAATAGTTATTTATTTCCCTAACAACCTATATATGTATGTATGTATGTTTCAAACCCAACTTGTTTCGAAAATAATTTCTGTAGCTCTTAATTATTGCTTGGTTTTAGCTTGCAAAGGAAGCTTACTTATTTCGCCCTTCAGAGATCCTCTGTCTTTAGCATCTTTTCTATCTGTTTTTTTTTTTGTGGTTTGAAGAAGAGCCGAATTTTTTCGTTGAAGCCGTCACAAAACATCTCTCAAATAGAAAAAATGCAAAGCACAAAAAGCAGCAGTTGGGGTATCGCGCTCTTGAGATTTACATTGTAAAGTATCCGGCTGGGCACCCCTCAGTATCTTCCTGGCTGGCCGCCCCTGTACACGTATAGCATAGAGATACACGGCTCACACAAAAAACTGCATTTAAATTAATTGAATTTTGTAGATTTTTTTTTTTTTTGTGCAGTTGAGGCCTTCTCAACCACTCTCGGGCGTCCTTCCTTCGCTTCTATTGCTCTTATTGAATTGGTTTGGGGATTTGTTGGTTGACCCACAAGTCAAGATTGTGGCATGTCTGGTGAGGCAGAGCCACCGCCACCACCACCCGAGCTGACTTAAGCGTCGTCCGAATGCGTTTTGTGTGTCATTATATCAATGGGGAAGCGGTGCGGACTTGGCTTTTCCATTCTCCATTTTCCATTTCCCAGTTTTTGTATTTTTTCTTCTCTCGTTACTGGTCTGCCTCGGCTGCATTTGTGTTCATTAAATTTGCAAGTAAGTTGAAATGTTTTTGTTTACTTGCACAACTGCAAAGTCTGGCCTAGGGTCTGGGCCTGGCCAAATGGAATGTTTGAAAATTATACATGAGCCTTAGTTTCCCTGCAGTGGGACATAAGGATAGTGCCGAAACTGATGGCTTTTAATGACAGAGATATGGGAAAATGTTCATCATAATTCGAGTTTAAAATCTTTATAATTTCAGAGTAGAAAAATAAATTTAATTCAAGTATTTAGTCAATAATGGAATTAGTTATTTAATATATTTGTGTCTTACCTCGTCATCAAAATTAATATTAAATATTATATATTTAGTGATCATTTCTTTAAATTTGTGTGTAATTTAATTAAGTTTTTAATTACCTAATTAATGATCTCTCTTCAACCTTATTGTGCATATCCATTAATTAGTTAGTAGAAAGTTAAACAAATTTAGTTTGTTTTTCGACATTCAAGGTCCTGCAATAAGTTCGAAAATTCCACATTAGCTTTTGTGCCCTCGAAATGTCGGTATCTGTGAACAAGGGAACCCACTTAGCAGAGACAAGTGCAAACATTTGAGCATTATAATGCCTCGACCCGAGCGATTCAGCTGCATTTCATGCTTCCCTAATCCTCGCCAGGGCTGCTCCTCCATTCGGTAAACATTTCCGCAGAACGTGAATCAATCTACGAGGGTAAGGGTCCAGTCGGTGGGGGGATGGGTTCAAATCCCGACAGGGGCAAAGGCCGGGATCGTGAGTTCCGGGAGACTGGGAGCTGGGCACGTGCCGGCCGCTGTCGCTCAACTGTGAAACAATTAGAACAATTGCATTGGCCCGGGGCCATAAAGTTCGCAAAATTGAGGGGCTGGAGGGGCTCAGCGCCTCTGAACTGACCGCAGAGTAAATTTTTTTGACTTGCATTTAATTAAATTGCGGCTTTAATGCTACTTAGCTTAACTAGAAAACTTGCGGAAAGCCGCCGCTGGCACTGACAATCCCATTTCACACGCAAAAGACGTCACCTCTTTCTTCTTTCTCGAAAAATTCAACTTGAATGTATTTTATATGAAAATATATTCCTTGAACAGCTGGCAAATAGTAGTGCCAGCATTCTGTGTTTCAGGTCCCATAGAAACCACCTGCTGCTGGCGCTTCCGCAGATTCACAAAATATAGTGACGACCCCAACATACTCAGATGCATGGATATAGGCAGCAGCTGCCTGGGACATCAACAAAGGAAAGGAAACTCTTTGATTTTATTAGAGGGTGCAGCTGGCTTATTGTATACTCTATATTATATTTCTTGTAATTTATTTTGGAGTTTAGCAATTCTTTAGAATATTAAACCAGAGTCCAGACAGTTGTTCGTTGAAAAAGCTTTCCTTGGAAAAGTTTGAATATTATAGAATTATCTCTAAAAGTCCCTCTATTTAATGATTTAATTTAATTTAAATCTCTTTAATTAATATTCTTAAAACTCAGCCCAAACTCAAAGTAAATATCTTCTCATTCTATCCAAATAACAATCAATCACAGAAATTTCCCAGAATCAACCATGATGCTCCCCATACCCTTCTCTGGGAAAGCCTCCTAACAATGCATTTCCACCAAAAAAGTAGGAAAAAAAGAAAAACAAATATTCGCTGGCAGGCGAAGGATAGGAAATAAGGGTAGTGGAAGCCGAGAAGAGGACCGTCGGCAGCCTTCAAAAATTGAGTGCAATTTCGACGTTGATGAGAAAATGCGTTGAACGTGCTCAAGTTGTGCTCTGCCAGAACCAAGAAGCATCCTGTGTGTGTGGGAGGCGAAAGTGGGTATTCCCTGCATTTAATTTTAACCCGTTCGCACCAGCCAAGAAAAGGCAAAGCCAGAAATTATAAGCCAAAAGCGATGACATTTTCGGGGATGTCCTTTCAGGGGGCCCCAGTGTTTGTGCTTCTGACAGCAATTTGCTCCAAAGTGAAGAGTGTAATTAACAGCCAAGAATATGGCTCTGATTTCGCTGGACAAAAAATGTATATATAACTCCCGCCTTTGGAGGATAATGTTACCAAGATAATTAGACAGGATGTAGAGCAGACAGCCTAAAAGAAAGCACTTGATAAAATGCTGAAAGCAATCTCCAAAATATAATAGGGGAGAAATTAAAGAAATCCAAGTGAAAGGGAAAGTCCTGTCCTTTGTAGCTCCTTCTTTAAAGTAGAAATACATAAAGCCAGGGTGAGATTTTCAGGCAGCCTTGCTGCTGTGTGACAAATCAACTAAAAATAATGCGAATTTCCTTTGTGCCAGACCAAAATCAGAATCAAAATCAAAAGCAAAGCCAGGCCAGGCCATAATTAGCCGACAACACAAGCGTCTAATCAAGTGGCAAGTAGCATTGACGTCGAGGCTGACGAAGATGCACCAGATGAGGCTGGCCCGATATCAGACGGCCGACTTGAAGGCAAGGCGACGTGCAAGTGGCCGAGGGACCACTCCAAAGTATTGGAAATAGTTATCGCAACCTGATGCGGATGTGCTGCCTCTGAGGCAGCTGAAATGAGGAGATGCAGAGATGCCTTGGGTGGGTGTCTGGCTGTCCGGATGTCGGCATTGGCCATGCATAAAATTAGGTTAGTGGGTGAGACATAATTAAGTTATGGGGTCGCATTATTTTTCCTCTATTTTTTTCTCTTTGTTGTTTGCATAATTAAATGAGATGTTGTCTTGCAGCCTTGGCTGCGCTGTCGTCGTCAGCATTATTCACACAGCGCCTTTGACTTTTCCGGTTGATTTTTCATTAACGAATCGCCCGGCTGACGAGCTGGTTAGGGCAGCAGCAGCATCGGCATCGGATTCCGATTCCCCGGCATATTTGCGCTTAATAACTTGCCATCAATTTAAAACCCGGAGAGTTCAGTCAAGATTAATATTTAAGTTTTGCGTACAGTGAAAATATGAGGCCATCGTCATTTTATATTTTTCTCCCTGCTAGTGGGGCTCCATTAATCTTCAACTTTTCCCCAGCGCGCAATTTTTTAACTCGAAATTACGCATACGCCGTGTGGTGACGATTGAAGTGTGCTGTAAGAAAGAGAGAAAGCAGCCTTTTAAAAGAGATGTAAGCGGCTTCTCTAAGCCAAAAAATTTTTAATTAATTATCTTTGTGAATTCTCGAAGGATGCATTATTAAAAAAATATTACGTATACGGCGTGTTGTCAGGGGGGAAAATATTAAATTACTAAAACAATATTAGGCAAATGCCATTTTATTACAAGAAAAGTATAACTAAATAACTATGAAAATTTAAGACTTACCAACACAATTTTACAAACTCCTCGATTTTGTGAATGAAATATTACGCATACGCCCGGTTGCATGCAGAGAAATTTAAAGGACTTTAAAGTGTATAAAGTGTGTGTGCTAAAATACTTTGAGATTGAAAGTATATTTCTAATTAAAGTAAAACTAATATGCTTAAAAACAATCATTAAAAATTATCAGTAAAAAACAACTTAATAAAGGCAAACGGAAATGAAGAAGGCATTGTCAAGGAATTCATGCGGTAATCTCAACAGTTATAGCTGATAACTGATGCCGCTGGCTAATTGGCCAATCAAAAACTGCCAACTGCAAGTCCAAGTCCAGTTCGAGCAATTAAAAAAATCTAAGGAAACTCATCGCTTGGCCAAACAGCAAAGCAAGGACTACCCAATCCCGGACAGGACGGGCCGGGACATGACAAGACAAACGGAACTAATGCCAGTCTGAAAGGAATCTCAGAAATTAAGAAGAAGCCGCCGCCTCATGAAATTGCTCTCGACCCGAGTGCAACTTCCGGTGCATAAATGAGAATAAATACGAGCACAGAGGCGAGTCAACACTGGGCACACAGACAGGACACACTTAGCTCGGAACTCGTCGCTGTCAGCGGCAGGAGCTGGGGATCCTCGGGAATGGCCAGAGGAATGGGATGGGAGCGAGAGTGAGGCCAGTTGGAGCGACAAATGTTGGACAAACGGATGTGTAGATTAGACCAGCAGCAGCAACGGCAGAAGACTTGGCCATCGGACGACTAAACAATAGTTGCAGCCAGCGAAACAAACAACAAACAAAACCGAACAATATGTGCACAACAACAGAAACAACAACATCTGTGGCATCCGGCTCTGGACCCGCCTCCGTCTCCGTCTCCGACTCCTTCTCCGGCTGCGGCGATGCATCAAGTGACCTCATCGGAGATGGGGCATCAAGTCCAAGTCCTGCCTGCAGGAGGCGAAGAAAGAGGAGCAGCTCCTGGCACCAAGGACAACGCTTAAACTTGCGCATATTTAAACTTTTGATTAGCTGCTGCGTTTTAATGCTTAGCATTTACACAAATGCCTGGCACTTGTCCATCAGTCCCGGCTCGGGCTCCGGCTGGGTCATGGCCGGCAGTATCAAGGGACGCGGCGATGCCCATCGCCTGGATGAGATGGGCTCCCTGTCGCACACATCCTCGTCATCCTCTGCGACCGCCACGGGGCTGTCGTCGGCCTGGCTTACCCAGAGCAATAATCATGCAAATATATCCGAATTGCTGGATAATCTTCTGCGTGGCTATGACAATAGCATAAGGCCCGATTTTGGTGGTGAGTAAGGGGTACATATTGTATAATATATTCGTTCTTTAAGTATTTATTAGAGGTATAAACATTTATAAAGAGGTTTAGGTAGTTATAATGAATATTTAAAGGGAAATTTTGGAATTACTTATATTCTCAGAGCGGTATAATCCCCTATGAATACCTACGTAGGATTCCTTTACTCCCAGACGCTTTTCGATCAAAAACCGCCTAGCAAATCCTGTCTATGTCTAGTCCCAAAATGTTGTTTACCCTTTTTTTGGGCATGCACGCGCGCGTCGTCTTCCCGGCGTAATCAGCACAGATTCGCAGATTTTCCGCTCAACGGAAGCATTTAATGAAGCGGAAATCGCTGCCAGGCGACACATCAGTGACAAAAACCAGGCACCAGGCACCAAGGTGACGAGGGTGAGTCCTCTTGATTATTGCCTCCCCCCCACCTCCAACGCCTTCATTCATTCGGTAAATAGTGAGTGTCAAAACCGACAAATATTTGTCCTGCATACAAACCAATTTTATTGCTTTTCCCTCAAGAGGCCTACGATTTCGCTCCTACGATTTCGAGGTAATTCGATTCCTTTCAATCTCGCAAATGGCCGAAGCAATAAAAATTTAAATATTTTCGAAATTTAAAATGCCATCCACTCGGTTCGGTGAAGAGGGGGCCGAGAAGGCTTAACGCGATTTTGGTTAACGCGGCGAAAATTGTGTGTCGCTCGACGGCTTAAGACCAAATTACATTGTTTTTTAACACTTCATTAAGAATGGGCCCTCCGCTCTCCGCGCTCCGTTCTCATCCGGCTCCAGCTGGAGAGGATTCAAAGGATACGTGGCAATGCACATCCGCATCCTGCGAACGCGACGCATGTTTGCCTACTGAGCTCGTCGGCAGCAAAGTCATTAAAAACTGTTCGCATAGGCAAAATACAAAAAAAACAAGAAAGGAATCTAACTTCGGCAAACCGAAGTTTGTATACCCTTGCAGCTT